>CAUYRH010147615.1:0-35740 GCA_963574655.1 Perodicticus potto | reverse complement strand
GCAGGAGACTCGCTTGAGCCCAGGAATTGGAGGTTGCTGTGAGCTGTGATGCCACAGCACTCTATCCAGGGTGACAGCTTGAGGCTCTGTCTCAAAAATAAATAAATAAATAAATAAATACATAAATAAAAAGAATATTTTAAAAAAAATAAAATGAATAAATGGGTGGCCTTAACAACTGGGGGAATCCAGTCTGCCTGCCTGTGGGGTCACTTGTATAAAATGAACACCCCACATTTCACACTGCCCATCCCTTCCCTGGGCAGCTCCTCATTCCCATCCCTCCTTCACTCTTCTTCCCAGACATGTTCCTTTTCTTTTCTCCCTGAGAAATTCTTACCCCCAAATCATCTCCTCTAGGAAGGCCTTGTTCCCAGTGCCCTGGGTCCCTCAGGCACGATGGCAGTCTGGATCCAGGGTCTGCATGCCTGTGTGTGCAAGTGTGCCCTGACTGCTGTCTCCTCCACCATGCCACGAGCACCCAGAGGACTATGCGTGTTTTCCTTTGTCCTGGTAACTTCCAGTCTCAGGCTTAGCCCATAAGTGCTCCCTACCTGGCATAGACCTCAGAGCCACATGTCCCAGAAAGTCAGGGCTAGTTGGGCCTCCAGGCACCGCATACTTCAGGTTGTGAGTAGATGGAAAGAGTTCCATGGTTAAATACATCCAGGTCACCCCGTGGGAGTAGGAGGAGAGCAGCTTTGTGCGGGGCTTCTCAAAGCCTTTATGTGCCACTGGGCGTCATGACTGGCCAGGATGAGGCCAGAGGCAACTCAAACATGGAGAGCTGAGTGCAACATGGCAGAGGGGACCAGCTGTAATAGGACTGCTGCCAGTCTTATAGCACCTTTGTGAAAATGAGTACAAGGCACCCCTCCTCTGGACATTGACATCCATGCAAAAACTAACACCAGTGTTTATTTTATTAGAACAAGACCCTTTACTGCCATCTGCCGGAAACATCTCGTAGTAAACACACAAACCTACAATATACAGTATATGGGGATGTTGTCAACTTCCCCTGGGCAATAGATACTCTTGCCCAGTGTACAACCTGCCCAACGATTCACGGCGGCCCTGAACCCAGATTCACATGATCCCAACCTGTTCATCATTCTCTTTCTGCCTGCACAATAGTACCATGTCCCCAGTGAGGGTTCTGTACCCTAGAACAGATTCCAGGAACGCTAATGCCCAGAGAGCACTGGCTGGTGATCAGGGACCGGGATCCAGTTTTACACAGGCTCTGCCTTGCCGTGTGACTACAGGGGCGTCCTCACCCCTCTCTATAGAACGAGACAGCTGAGCGTGATCATCTTCAGGGGCTCAGAGAGCTCTGAACCAACAGCAACGGCCCCGTCCTCTGTGGAACTTTGAGAAGAGCAACACAGTCACTCTCCATTGCTGACACGCAGCCAAGAAGACAGCAAAACACAACCTGGAGATTTTTATTAGACTAGGAAATATAATTTATTTCATAAAAATTAATTTTGTTACAATAGGAATGCTAAAGGTTATTTACAGGTTGTAGTTTACAGAATAAACAGAGGTGGGATTGGGGACTATCCCTGGGGTCCTGCAGCCCCCTGGGCAAATAACCATGTCCATGGCCCAGGCAGGGGGTCCAGCCCTTTGCCCCCAGGAGAGCGGCTCCCTACACCCAAGCTCCTGGTCACCTCCCCTCAGAAGCCCTGCTAAGGGACCCGGCTCAGGTGCCCAGGAGCTAGGGGAAGGGGACTAGAGGGCCCTAGACAGTCCAGATGAGGAATGACCCCCGCACCTTGGGAGGACCCCTGCACCGAGGTCTGGAGCCAGGGGAACTGCGGGGGAAGGCAAGGGAGAGGCACGTAGAAGATACACGACTGACCCTGTGGACTCGGGGGCAGGAAACAGGCCTGCCAACCCCCAGATGTCAGACCTGGGAGGAAGAGGCAGGCACACCCCCCCCACACACACACGTATGCTCATGCACCTGGAGGGGCACCCCGATGTGCCCACGGAGAAGAGCACAGGCACACACATGCACACACATGCACGCACACCCCAGAGACGAGAGAGATGTGAACACCCATGTAGCGGCCCTGCAGGCCCCCCAACAGCACCTCAGTGCCTGCTCTTGGGTCTGGACGAGAGGCAGGCAGCGTAGGGACAGTCACAGCAGCCTCGGCAGGTTGATGGAGTCAACAAACCCTTTCTGAGCTTTTCTTATAAAACTGGACAGTTTGAACCTTCCCAGGGGACTCCAGTCAATTGGTTCCGTGCTCCAGGGCATGGTACACAATTTCTGGAAGTCAGATTGGAAATGCCACCTGGGTGGCTGGCTGGGCCTCTTCTGCCGAGCTCCCATTCCCGGGGCTGAACAAGCAGGCTTCTGAGGCTGGGTGGGACAGGGCAGGCAAAGGAAGGGAGGAGGGGCAGGGCAGTCTGCGCTCAACTGCTCCCCACTGGGGCTCCCTTCAGAAGCCTAGAAAGTCTGGTAGTAACCTGAAGGGCTTTGGAGAGCAGCCTTGTAGCTATAAAAAGGACACCGAAGTCCAGAGAAGGAGCGATATGCCTGAGGTCACACAGCAGTTTAATGGCTAAGCTGGAATTTGATTCCTGGTCTCTGGACTCCCAGGTCGCCTGTGGGCATCTAAGACCCTCTGATAGGAATGGCACCCGGAAAGCCTGGCATAGCACATGTGTGGTCCAGCCTGGTCGGACTGCCCTCAAAGCTATGTGACAGAGGCCACACATGTGCTTGGGCTACCAGTGACCAGCGGGGCATGGGCAGCTGTGGCAAGGAGGGCTTGCTGAGTCTGAGGCAGTGTCCACACAGGCATGAGGGTTGACAGACTCGGGGGCCCAGACAGGGTCCAGAGGCTGGTTCCAGTGGCTGCTCCAAGGCCCAATGGGACAAGCCCTGTGGCCAGTACTCAGAGGAGCTGGGCGGGGGTGGAGGGATGGCCTTGCCTTGAGCGTAGAGGATTGGCCTTTGATGAGGCTCTGTGCCAGCTGCCAGGTCCTGGTCTCAGCCACTGCCAGCCAGCTGCACAGGGACAGGGACTCATGTCTCCCCACTCAGTGTCCCCAGAACAGGCTGGAACAGGCTGGGTGGGGTAGTGTGGGCCAGTCCCTCCACTCTGGCAACCCCACCTATTCCGAAAGGTCACTTTCAGATCTCCCAGACTCACAGGGTGGGTGAGAAGAGAGTTAGAGCAGGTGCCTGTGAAGCTGAAAGATGGGCAGGTCACTTTCCACCTCTCTACTTCTGCATGTGCAAAGCACAGCCAGGCCACCTGCCTCCCACCCTCCCGGCTAGAGGGTGCTGACACCCTCCTGAAGCCACCCGGAGCCTGGGAAGCTCAGGCTTCTGCAGCAATAGAGGTCCTCGTACCCAAAGGGGAAACTGAGTTTGGGCAAAGGAAGAATCTGGAATCCTGGGCATCAAGAGAGTGCCAACCTGCTCCAGCCCACCTGGTCTAAAGACTGCCAGGCTGCTGGCTAGCCCCACTCTGAGCGTGAACCTCTCCAGCCCCTCAGGAGACAGGTGCCCATGGAGGACTCCCCTCTCCAACTCCATCTCTCTGCTTTAGCTCCATTTCTGGGCCACGTGTCCTTTCTAGGAGCCACCAGACCAAGACCAGACTAAAGCATTCTCCCTGGCTCGCAGCAGGACTGGCCTCGCCTCATTTCCCATGCCGACATCTCTTAATCTGGAATGCAGTAGCTCAGAGCAGCCTGAGGGGCATCAGCCTGGGCTGTGGGGGGCAGGACCCCACACACCTCAGTGCTCAGGGTTCCTTGGCTTCCGAGATTCAGCATCTGCTTAAGATTTTAGAGAGAATTTGGTACCACAACTAAAACCCTATCTGACATAACCCTGCATAACTGGGGAAACCGAGGCCTTGTCAGAACTTAGTCCCAGACAGATTCATTAGCAGCAAAGTTTTCCCTGTCCAGTCTCTCTCTGTCTCTCTCTCTTTCACCACACACGCACACACACAAACACTCCTAGCTCACTCGCACCCACACTTAAGAAAAGAGTTTTCTAATTTTTTTTTGTGTTGTTTTCATTTTCTTTTTCTCTTTTTTCTTAAAAAGGACTTATCCAAATATCTGGATAATAAATCACTTGCGTTTCCTAAGAAACTGGGTTTTTCTTTTCCCTTGTGGTTTTGGTGTTTTTCTTCTTCTTTGAGCCTGTCTAGCAGTCTGAAGCTTTCTTTCCTTTTCCTTTTTCCTTTGGGATGGGAGAAAGCAGTTTGTCTGAATTATACTTGACTCTTCGAAGAGGAAAAGGGTGTGACAGCAGAAGGGGCTGAGCAAGGAGGGCGCGTCAACGACGGAGGAGGAAAATGAAGAATGTGGCTAAAACCAACAGAACCCAGAAGTTGTAGGGCTGGGGTGGGGATGGTGGTCGGCCACCTCCATGTCCCCCCAGCTGCCTCCAAGGCCCCAGCCCCAACCCAGTCTGAGGCCAGGAGAGATAGCAGGGGGTGAAGAGGAGACACTGGGCCCTCTAACAACAGAGTACGTGGATTTTCTAAGGCCGGTCGTGGTCTGGGGTTTGGGGGAGGGGAGGAGATGGGGCAACTCCAGCTGTGAGCTGAGGGGCAGCAGAGGCTGAACGTCCCCAACAGGAGGCTGCCCCTGCTGTCCGTGCACCCTTCTCCTGCCAGTCCCTGCCAGCCGGCGGTGCCAGGCAGCTCAGCAGTCCCCGTCGGTGGCCACTGCCACCAGCATTTCACTCTTGCCCATCTCCTCCAAGGCACTGGCCAGGCTGTTGAGGTCCCCATCGTCCTGCTGCAGCGCTTCCCAGAGGTCCAGGATCACGCCTGTGGGGCTTGCTTTGGTGGCAAAGTAATTCAGGTACCTGGCAGAGGGAGAGAGAAAGGCCTTGAACTCCCTGCACTCAGTACCTCCTAGGAGCTTGGGGGTGAAGGACACGGGGAAATGGGAAGATTGTGGCTCTGGGGCCCCACAGCCCTGGGTCTGAACCCCAGCTCCTCTGCTTGCAGGCTGCATGGTCCTGGACAAGTCAGTGCACCTCTCTGAGCCTCAGTCTCTTCACCTCTAAAATGGGAATGATGCTAGTCACCTCTTAACATTACAAACGAGACCCCCCAATCATAAAGTGAGGGTCTAGCATTGTTTCTAGCATGTAAACATCTTGCTCATCATCACCATACACCATCACTGTGACTGTCACTGAAATACACTGGCCCCAAGACAGACTGTCCACTCCCAGCATGCCATTCTCTCCTCTTCCTCCATGTCTGTTCTACGCTGACCTTGCCCTATGAACAGCCGGTAGCAGGAACAAAGTCTTAGTCATCTTTTACATCCCGCCCATTGCTAGAAAGATGTCTTCTCTATAAACCTGTCTTAATGCAGATTTATTAAACATCATTTCAGTAAGTATAATCTCCATTACTGTCATTATATTTATCCAGCACTTGAAATTCTCCAAAAGAATTTTGACACCAAGGTATCCCTCACTCAGCAAGCATTTCTGGAGGGTCTGCTCTATCCTGGGCCCTGGGTGCTGATGGGCAGGCGGAGTACTTTCCCCATGCAATGGAGAAGAGCAGGGCCTGGGGAGTGTGGCAGTCACTCAGAGTCTGCCTCGCCCTGGGACCAGGGCTCTGGGCGTGACCCTCCTTAAAGGAGCAGTATCCTCAGACTTGGCACATCCAAACCTGAGCCCCTGACCTGCCGCAAATGGTGGCAACAGGCACCCGAGCTGGGAGCTGATCCTAGGCTGTCAGGTTGCTTGCCCCTGCTGGGCTTGAGGACTCAGGCAGTAGGAAGAGGGCTGTGGTTTGGGACACTAACCTGTCCACAGAGAGCTTCTGTGCCAGCATCCGCCAGTCGTTACCACGCGAGTTGGGGGCGTCAAGGCTGTTGCATATCTTCTGGCGGATGAAGAGTGGGATCTTAAAGGCATAGGGTCCCAGCTGAGTGGTGACCGTGCTGCCAGGGGCAGAGCAGAGGGTGTCCAGGGAGCCAGCAGGCGTCTAGAATGGCGGAGGGTAAGAATGAGGGAGTGCAGTGCTGGGCACCTGCCGCGGGACTGTAAGCTCATCCAGCCCTGAGTCCCCTCCATCTCCTCTGGGCAGGTGCCAGCTGCCCAGGCAAGGGCCCTCGCCCAAGGGTCAGTTCCCTGGGCTAGGTCTACATGGCCACCTCATGGGCTGTCTCAGTGAGGACAGCCAATGCACTGCCCTGGGGAAATGCTGATGCAGCCTCACCATCTGGAAGCCCAAGGGAGCTTCAGTCGAGTCCACGTGGATTCATTTTTTTTTTTTTTGTAGAAACAGAGTCTCACTTTATCGCCCTCAGTAGAGTGCCATGGTGTCACACAGCTCTCAGCAACCTCTAACTCCTGGGCTTAGGTGATTGATTCCCTTGCCTCAGCCTCCCGAGTAGCTGGGACTTGCCTGGCTATTTTTTGGTCGCAGTTTGGCCGGGGCAGGGTTTTAACTTGCCACTCTTGGTATATGGGGCCGGAGCCCTGTCCACTGAGCCACAGGTGCCGCCCCCATGTGGGCTAATTTTTACACAGGTGGGAAATGAGGTCTAGGAAGGGGAAGTGATTTGCTCCTGGTCAAATGCAAAATTAGTGGCACAGCAGGGTCCCGACTAGACATAGAGCTCTACAGTGCCCCTAGAGGAGCATCTAGCATTGTCACCCTGGGTGTCTTGGGTTTTTAACCCTCAATTGGATTTATTGTAGTGGAGAGCTACAGGCCTGTCCTTGGGTCTACTGGGTTCGAATCCAGCCTTGCTACTGGTGCATTATGGGCAAATACCTGCCCTCTCTAAAGTCCATGTTCGCACCTCCCACAGTGGCGGGGTGTGTGTGTGCGCGTTCCTATGTCATGTCTGTCTCTAAGAGGTCGTGAAGATTTAGTGAGATAATGTAAGTGCCAGATACATGCTGAGCCCATGAACGGTACTTACTAAATAATAGTTGTTAGCAAAAATGGCGGAGTCCTCACTACGACTGGGGAGGTGTGAGAGCGATGCTTTATGGGAGGTGGCATCTCCACCCGGTGGGGAAGCACAGAGTCTCTGTGCTCACTTCCCAGCCCGCCGCAGCAGCGCCCTCCCGCCCTCACCTCTGCCAGCATGGTGTGCAGCTGGAATATCTGGCCTTCCCCTTCCACCTGCCGCACACAGATCTTGCAGGTGAACTCTGTGGAGGCCAGGCTGTGCCTCTCCAGGGTGAAAGTGCAGTGCAGGGCCTTCTGGCTGCCACTCCAAATGTGATAGAAGGGGATTTCCTGCAGGAAGAGGGAGTTAGGGCCCAGCTGATGAGGCCAGCCTGCCCTGCCCTGGTGGGAACAGGGGGAGAAGTGGGCAATGGGCCAGATTCAGCTAGGGCTGGGAGACACAGGGAGGGCTGGGACCTTCAGGGGCAGTTCAGGCCTCTCCACTCAGATGGGTGAAGGACGGAGGCCTGGTCAAGAGCCCTTATGCTGGCCGGTGGGAACCATGTCAGGCCCTTGGTTCCGGATGGAAGCTAAGAAGGGGGCAAGTGGGGAGAGGCAATGGTGTTTGCATGAGGGTGCATGTGTCTGGGGTTAGGAGGCCTTGTAGACTCAGTGGTGTCCCACACTTGGACTAGTAAGCCTCTGTGGGGGTGACAGGCACAGGTACTTATGCATGGAGTGAGTGATGGGTGGAAGTGTGAGTGTGGCTGTCAGTGACATTGAATTTGGAGATGTGCCTGAGGGTGGCTGGGAGCATGGAGCCAGCAATGAAGGAGACACCAGGGAGGGGCAAGGCTGCAGGTCAGAGGAAGGAGGCAGGGCCTGGAGTGAGGAATTGGTCTTCCCTGGGCAGCCCCCTAAGTGGTCCCCTCTCCCCTTTAACCCAGACCCCACCTGGTACTTGGCCAGCAGCTTGCTCCTCCAGTGGGCATGCGGGATGTCATGGAGGGAGAGGCGCAGGTTGTGGTAACTGTCCTTAAAGAGCAGGGGTTTGGGATCCTCCACTAGGTAGCCACCCAGAGTCCGCTCCAGCTCCAGCACCTCCTGTGGGCCAGGGAAAAGGGGATGGGGGAGCTTGTCATACTTGGCCAATGGGCCCTTTTTTGCTGCTAGCTGGGGAGCGGGGACTCATCTGAGCACAAGGCTGTGCATAGTGGCTTGTGGTGTGATGAACAGATGAATGGATGGCAGAGGAATGGTGAATGACGGACAGAAAGTGAGACAGAAGAATGGATGAAAGGACTTATAGATAACTGGATGAATAGATGGATGAAGAAATGGATAAACAGGTGGAAAGATGGGTATAAGATGGGTATAAAGAACAAATATAAAAGGAAAGATAAATGAGTGGATAAATGGGTGATGACTGGGTGGACAGGTGGGCTGATACCTGAGTGTATGGATAGATAAATAGAAAGATGGATGGATGGATGGATAGATGCATGCATGCATGGATAAATGAATGGGGATTCAATAAACAAAGAATACTATCAGGCTGAAATCTGGCAACTTCCTTCTTCATCTTCCCATACCGTTCTCTGGCCAAAGCTGGACATTAGCTAGTGGCCCAGTGCCAAGAGAGTCAGGCTGCAGAAGCATTTCCCAGGAGCCTCCCACCTGTCCCAGCATTTCAGACCAGTGTCGCTCCACCAGGAGACACTCTCCCTTAGGGCCTTTCACCTACAGTGTCCACAGTTCGGAGTCTGGGACAAGCCCCATGAAACTGGAAGACAAAGGAGCTGGCAGGGACCACAGAGCAGGGATAGGAGAGGCGTGGAGCCACAGGAAGGGACCATGAGGCTCTGAGGAAGGTGGGTAGAAGGAGGGAGAAGTGTTTGCACTCTTCCAGCGCTATGGCACGATGAGACTAAGGTCTTGGGGACCAGAGGAGGGCCAGGGAGGGAAGAAGTGCACCGGAGCTCTGGGGCTGGCGGGGGTGGGGGCAGTGCTAACACAGGGTTCCATCATCAGGCTGCACGTGCTGAAAGTCCCATCCCTCCCCTTCTTTCCCTCCCTGCTCCAATCCCTGCCCACAGCCCCAGCCTCCCTTCACTTAGGACATCACTATATGTATTCCTTTGCATATGCTGGGGGCCTGGCTGTCAGCCCTGACCCCTCTGCCGCCCCTGGCTCATCCCTTCAGTCCTGGTTCTGTCCATTCTATTGACTTAACACAGAATCCAGCCCTGCCTTTCCTGGCTGCTGCCACTGCCTGTGGCCCAGGGTCCAGCCTCTCCACCTCTCACCCTCCCACCCCTGTGGTGTGGCCACAGAGCTTTCCAAAGAGCATCTGTGAATAGATGTCTTCCAGGTCTATCCTTCCCAGAAGACAGATGCCAGATTCCTTGGCATGGCCCCTGAGGCTTGGGGTCCATCTCTCCTGCCCTCACATTCCCATACTCCCGCGTGCCTTGGTCTCGGGGAGCTACATGGCAGTTCTTGCCTTAGCTCTCTGGCCTGTCTGCATTGCCTTTCACCCCTCTCTGTCTGAACTCCTACTTTTCAGGGCCCCTTCCCACCAATGCAAGCCCCTCCAAGCCTCAGGTGCTCTCATTCCTCTGGCAGACCCCTGGGAGCCTTCGGGCCAGCTCATCTTAAATCTCGAGGGTCTGATGCCTTTCAGTGTGTGAGGGAAGCATGAGTGACTGAATGAGGCTGGTGCGTGTGTGTGGGGTTGGCCGAGAGGTCCCAGGAACCTGGAGAGGGGCGCTGTTAGGGGTCCAGAAGTTGGCTGGCCTACCTTCAGTGCCACAGGCGTGTCCTCTAGGCAGTAGACCCGGAGGCTGTACTCCAGGGAGGTGCAGAGGGCAGGGGCGAAGACGGCCAGCTGCAGCCGTTTGACCGCCGAACGGGAATAGGACTCTCCCGTGAGTGCATAGGTGCCCAGCTGGTCCAGCAGGATGTGGCAGGACCTCGCCTCCAGCTGGCAGTAGCAGGGTGTGTTCAGGGTCTCCTCATCCAGGGTCACCACCTCCTGCAGGGGAAGAGCAAAGGGGGGAGATGGGACACAGCTGGGCCTTCTCTCGCCTCCCCAGGCCTTCTGCACAGCTTTGGAGAGCAGGGCCGGTCCCCGCCTTGGCCCTCACCTCCCAGTGACCCTGGTGGGCCTGGGTCTTGAGCTGGAAGATCCAGTCGCCTGCGCTGACTTCGGCACAGTGAGGCAGAGTGAGGATGACGGGGCGGCACAGCAGGAGGCCTGTGGGCCCGCAGGTCACCGAGGGGCTCAATACTGTCTGGGTTCCTTCCGAGAGTGGGCTGAGGGCAGGATGGAGGGCAGGAGGGAGGCAGTGAGGATGTGGCCTGCTGGGCTCTGAGTCTGCCTCAGCCTCTGTGGCCGAGGAGAGGCTTCTGGTGCTTAGGGCTCTGCATCGCAGAGGCCAGGGGGCCCCAGGAATAGAGACGATGGTGTGAACCTCAAGAATGTCTCCAGACGTTTGCTATTCCACTGCAACATTCTCATAGCTCAAAATTCTTTGCTTGCATTTTCAAAGTTCTGTATTCTTGGAATGTCTTTGACAGGTGTCACTAAAGTGTGCTCTGGAAAGTTGGTCCCAGCCTACACTCCCACCAGCATGCCATGGAAGGGCTGTGTTTCCAGCCCCTTGCCAGCATGAGGGTGCTATGTTTGAAAAAAGTTCTTGCAAATTCCTTAAGCAAATACATTACCAATATATCTCATGGATGTTTCCATTAGTTTTCTTTGACAAAAGATAAGATTGAACATTTTCTCATAACATACTGGCCATTGTGTGTGTGTGTACACACATATGTGTCAAAGTATATATGTGAGTGTGTGTGTGTGAGAAAGAAAGTGTGTTAGTATCCTTTATTATTTCCATACTGGGATATTCACTTTTTCTTATTGGTCTATAAAATCTCTTTATATAGCAAGGATATTTATCCCTTTGTTTTACCTGAGGCCAGTTTATCAACTGCCTTTCAGTTTTATGATTTATGGTGTTGGTTTTGCAAGTTTTAAATGTGGACACAGTAAGATCAATGTTCTCCTTGAAGGGCTATCGCTGGCCTTAGGCCTAGACTAGGAGGTAGCAATCCTAGAGCCCAGTGTGGACAGGCAGCAGGGGGAGAGGGAGAAGGAGGAGGACAGCCCGGGCCACGGCTGGGTCTCTACTCACAGGGTGTTCTCTGCCTTGTTGATGAGTAAGTACATCTCATAGAACTTGCCCTGGGGAATGGCTCCATTGGGCACCAGAAGGCTGACCCCTGTGGGGAGAGAAAAACATCTCCTGAGCTCCAGGTGGACACTGGCTGGGGTAGAGAGAGAGTCTAAGGACTGGATATGAGGACAGTTCAGGCCAATGACCAAAGCCCATGTGTCCAGTAAAACAGGGACCTCTGACATTGCTATGGGGTTTGGAGGTCCCAGTGACAGCTTCATCCCAAGCTCAGTGTATGATGCTGGGGTGCTGTCAATTGCTGGCTGTGCAACTGAAGATGGGCATACCTGCCCCCCTGCTGCTATTTGTTGAGCTACATAAGGCTCTTCTTGCTCACATAACCAATAGAGAAACTGAGGCTTAAAGGGCGACTGGCCCAAGGTTACCCTGTTCTAGTGAGGGCACAGGCAGCCTGAGCCTCATTAGAATTTCTCATTAGGTCACTCCATTTTATAGTCACTCCATGACTCTGGATGTTCTGTTTCACCTATGCAATGGGTTCAGGGGAGCCCCATCTTCTGCTGGGTAGGTGCTGGAGCATCTAGGGAGGATGTGCTGAGGCCAGGCCTGTGAGCAAGCAGGGCAGGGGCCCACCTGTGCCGGGGATGCTGAGCCTCCCGCCAAGACAGCCAAAGGTGCTGCTGACACTGCTCCCTGGGTCTCGGGGCAGGCCCAGGAGCTGCTGGGAGCCCACGCTGGCACTGCGCAGGTGCAGGAAGTGGGCATCCGGGGTAAAATCGCCAGGGTACGGGCCAGACGGCAGGACCCCCAGCAGGTCGGCCCCATCTGGCAGGCCTGGTCCAGAGCCCGTGGTGCTAGAGCTGTAGGCCTTGACCTTGAGGCTGGGCAAGGGGTCCAGCAAGGGTGAGTTGGTCATAGGGATCTTGTCGGCGGAGTCCTGCAGGGCGTACATGGGTCCGCGGTAGATGCTGGCACTGGCGGTCAGGTCGGGAGGCATAGATGGGTGCAGGAGCTGTGGGTTGCCTGCAGGGGTAGGGGCTACAGTTAGGCCCAGCCGTGCCTCACAGGCCTAGCCCTACCCATGCTCCTGCTGGAGTGTCCTGTTGTAAAACGCCACCCAAAGGCTCTATGGCCGCCCCTGTGAGAAGCTCTGGGGCTGCTGTCCCTGTATTTCTCTCATCCATATCCACCCACACAGTCGTCTCTAGGGCACCCCTGGGAAAGCCCGGGGAGGGGGTTAGGAGCCCCAGGTCCAATCTGGCTGCCACCATGGTCCTCTGGGTGTCCCCCCTCCACTAAACACCCAAGATTTCCTCAGGTCCTTACCGGGCCTCACAGTCTTGAAGTTGACCGGGTGGAAACCACTTGTCAGGGCGGCAGATGAGTCGGTGATGTCAGTGTCGAAATCACGGCAGTTGCGGCGGTACACCACCACTCCCACCACCATGAGGACAGCCAAAACCACGAAGACGGCCACCACGAGGCCCGCATACAGCGCCACATCCCCCGAGGCTTCCAGCACTGTGGGAACAGGAGGCCACGTGAGGGGCAGAGCAGAGACTAAATCTCTGGGGATGGGGAGACTCTGGGGCCTGTCTGCCTGGTCTGAACCCTACCACTTCAGGCACACCTTGAACTTCTCCGAGTGTCAGTCTCTACAGATAAAACAGTCCGAAGGCCCCTGTCCTACCACCCTCCAAGGGTGGCAACGAGAGGCAAGAGAGCAGCACAGTTCACTCCCACCAGCTAACTCACTGAGGAGGGGACAGGGCTCTGTGGCTCACTCCCTGGGGCGATTTACACCACAGAACCTTACTCCGAGCCTGCTGCAATTTCCATAGGCTCCAAACTCCCGGCACCTGGACATCTTTGCAAATAGCCACTCTGAGCTCTTGCTCTGTTTCTTGCTCTGAGGGTGGCAGGTAGTGGTGGGGAGTGGAATGACATGCACGGTGATGGGATGGAGACGGATGAGCAGGTGGGGGGATGGGCCCAGGGAGGCAGCCCACGGCTACGCTCTTCTTCCCCAGGCAGACAAGGCCAGGCAGGAAGTGTGGAGGTCAGAGAAGTAGGGCCTGAAAGAGGGTTGTTCTGTAGAACTTTCCACGGTGACAGAATATTCTATGTCTGCACTGCCCTATATGAAGCTGCTATATACCTGTGTTTACAGAACAACAGAATTATGGCTGGTACAACTACAGAACTTAATTTTTAATTTGATTTTTATTTTTTAGAGACACAGACTTGCTCTGTTACCCTGGCTAGAGTGCAGGGGCATCACTGTAACTCACTACAACCTCCAACTTCTGGGCTCAACTGATCCTCCTGTCTCAGCCTCCTGAGTAGATGGGACTACAGGTATATGCTACCACACCTAGCTAAATTTTCCATTTTTTGTGTAAAGATAGGGTCTTACTATGTTGCCCAGGCTGGTGAATTTTTAAAGCTCGATTTTAATTAATTTAAATGTAAGCATCAATAGCCGACGTGGCTAGTGGCTGCCACACTGAACAGTCCAGGCAGAGCTGCTCCTCCCCCAGCTTCCTTTGGGAGCTCCAGAAGGCACCTGTTACTCTCCCTTCTGGGGTCCTTAGAGGAGCAGGCCTGCGTTCCCTGCCTGGCACCCTCCAAGCCCCCGCACTGGGGTCAGCATGAGTCTGTGTCAAGGCAGAGCATGGCTCCCAGGCCTTACAACTGCCCACTTCTGCCCTCTGCCTGCCCCCTCTATCTCTCCTCAGCAGCCCTCACTCTTGGGCTCCCCAGAGGACCCCGGCATACACCAGAGTTGTCAGAGAAACCCCTTTGGGCTAGGCTCTCGCATCTCTGGAGGCTTCCTGGCTTGGCTCTGCCTTGCTGACCCTAGGCCATTTGTCTGGTGACTTATGTTCTCTAATCAGTCACCAGCCTGGCCCCCAGTGAGCTGGGCTGAGGTCCTCACTGCTGATCTTGTTTCCACAATTATTTGGAAATTGTGGTTTAATTACCACAGAGCGATTTGCCGAAGAGCTTTATTGCTCTGATGTTACTGCAGTGGCTGGGTGGCTGGAGGGTGAGCCCCTGGGGAGCTGGTGCAGTAGGGAGCGTCACCCACATCTAGAGAGGCCTGGCTAGCTACTGGGAGTACCAGTGAGGGGCACTGGGGCAGACGCGTGTGATGCTGTCCTTGGCCCTATCCCAGAGAGGGAGACTAAGGGCATGGGGTTAAGAGCACTAGCTTTGGCCTCAAAAATATTGGATTTAAATCCTGGTTCTGGTATATCCTGGCTGGGTCTTCAGCACGTCCATTCTCTCTGAGACTCAGATTCCTCTCCTGTAACAGGAGAGTCAGCAGGTTGTCCTAAGGCCTTTCTGTCAGCTAGGGCTCTGCTGTCTGTCCACGACGGAGGACATGGACACATCAGCATTGGATGCAAGGGATCCCAAGGGTCATTGGTATACAGGGGCACTTTTTACTGTCCCTGCCATGTATCCCACACCCAGGAAAGCCAGCCAAGGAGAACCAGGGATCCCCAGAGGAAAGAGGACAGCCATGAAATGGGACTTACGGTGGCTTTTGGGGTCGCTTAGAGTTTTCTTATCTGTTGAGGGAAATAAAGGGAAAGACAATGACACAGATGACAGGGAAAGGGTGGCAGAGAAGGTGATAGGGAAGGGTGTGATGAGACGATGATGTGATGGGTGGGCAGGGGCCCTGCAGGCTGCTGTACTGCAGGCCGGGCACTGGGACCTGGGGCTTGGTGGGGGCGGGGCCCTTACCTGGCTCAGAGCCCCAACCCCCAGGGCTCTGCCTCCCTGAGGACTCACTTTGCGTGCACAGCCCGTCAGTGCAGTTCTTGGAGTCCAGCAGCATCCCGCTGCAGTCACGGCCTCCGTTCTGGGGCGGCGGCGCCATGCATTCACGGCTGCGCCAGTGGGCACACTCGGTGCTGCAGGCCGACCACTTGCTCCACTCCGTCCACGCGCCATCAACTGCAGGAGCATGGCACACAGGGACCCGTGCATGCATGCAGACGTGTGCACACCCCGATATGCACACAGAACACAGGGACACACGAACATGCACATACATGCACACGCGTACACACCGTGGCGGGGAAAGATGAACCCAGGACACATGGGTGCCACACAGGGAAATCCCCAGCATGGCCATGTGGCCCCATGTCAGGGAATAGCCAGAGAACACAAGCAGGTACAGGAAGTCAGGGACACAGATGCAGCCCCATAAACGCGGTTCACACGAAGACACAAACCCCGGGAGAAACACCCCAGCGTCCACATGAACATATAACACAGACAGGAGCAAGGGCAGACGGACAGAGGGACACAGAGAGAGAAGGGAGAGGACGGTCAGAGGATGAGGGCTGTGTCCGAGCTGTGGGAGGCTCTCCTGGACCCCGGGTAGCTCTGAAAGCCTGGCCTGGGGCTGACACTGAGAACTCTCTGCTAGAGTCAGGGAGAAGAGGCCACCCCTCAGACTGCAGCGCAATCTGGTGCCATCTCACCAGTGGCCCAGGGCAAAGTGGGAGGTCAGAGCATCTAACCCAGATCGGAAGGTCAGCTATGGGCCTGGGACAAGCACTTTCTGTTCCCCGTGCTGAGAACAGAAAGGCAATCTTGGCTCTGGCACACACCACAGGAGGTGAGGTGGGGCTGGGCATGGGCAGTGTGCCACCTGGCCAGTGGCCCTTACCTGGGCACACGGTGGTACAGGCAGTCTTCTGGAAGGCCTGGCCCTCACAGAAGGCACCTCCGTTGAGTGGGGTAGGGTTGGTGCAGGTCCGGGTGCGCTTCTGCCAGCCTCGGCCACAGCGGTTGGAGCAGGGTGACCACTCTGCCCAGCTGGACCAGCCACCATTCACTGCAGGGCGGCAGCTGTCACCTGGGTGGCCTGGCTCTAGTACCCACTGGCCTCCCAAACTCATCCCCCACTCTTGATGAGGACCCTATGCTGAAGCTCAGCCCTGGGGGCCAGACCATCCTGAGTGCAGGGCTCAGCACTCAGATACCAGCAGGCAGACCTGGGCTGCAACTGTGAGCAACAGAGGGGACCTGGAAGGCCACTGTCTATTCCCTACCCCATTGTATGATGGCAAATGAAGGTTCAGAGGGGCCTGACTTACCCAAGGTCACCCTGTAAGTGATGGGGCCTGGGACTGGACCTGGAGTTGGAACCTAGCACAGAGCTCTTTCTATAACTGTCAAGTCACCCACCCATGGGCCCATGGGGGCCACAGAGAATAGCTTACAGGCCTGGATACTGGTCTCTACCTCTGCTGGGTCAATAGGCTTGGATATGGGGTACAGACTGGGTCCTGTCTCAGCCCCCTGACTTGGAGAGAATTGGGCCTTTTCCTTCAGAGACGGGGTTGGGGGGGGTGGTCTGAAGATGCAGAGAGGCTCTTGGCCGGGGACCCAGGAACGCTAACTTGGCCACTAATCTTGCAGTGTTGGGACCTTGGTTAATTCCCCTCCCCTCTGTCCAGGGGTCCTACTGGCCTACTAGTAGGTGGTATCAGGTGGGGCCTCCCTCCCTCCCTCAGCTGTGCCTGCCCCCACTGGGTGAGGCCCGCACCGTAGACAATGACCGTGGCGGTGGTGCTCCGGCGTTTGGCCACAATGTTCTTAGCCACACAGGTATAGTTAGCTGTGTCCAACAGGCGGGCCTGGCGGATGATGAGGTTGTGGTCGATGGTGATCAGGAAGTTGGTGTCTTGGGTGGGATCAATGATGTCCTCGTTCTTGAGCCATTCCACCTGCAGAAGTGAGGTTGGGGGCAGTGAGGGCCTGAGGACTGCCCACCTGCATCCCGGGGAGCAGGCTGCTGTGGAGGGGATGGGCACATAAACAGAAGACCAGCAGTTGTATCTGGGTCCAGACCCCTGAGGGGACAGTGAGGAACAACCCCACAGGACTGTGCCAGATACTATGCACTGTGCCAGATACTATGTAGCACCTTTGCCAACTGACCTCAGCTGGGGCCTCAAGTTCATCACTGTTGTGAATAGTACATGTGATGTTCTGAGAACAGGGCCTGGCTCAGGGCGAGTAGAGTTTAGCTAACTAAACAAGTGGTAGCTCATCGTCAGCTAGTAGGCCCTGTCTTCTTCATTAACTCCTCCAGCCAGCTCTGCTAGCCAGGATGACAGGGCTGGCGGGTGACCAGCAGCATGCTCACTGGGTCTGGCCAGCTCTGCCACATAGCCACTTCCCTCTCCCAAGCTGCTGCCCAGCTGTAGGATAGGGTTACAATGTCTACCCTGCAGGGCTGCTGCGGATACCAGTGTGCTTGGTGCCCAGCACACGTGGGAGCCCATGAGTGGCAGCTACCACAAGGGTGTTGTCTTGTGCAAATGAGGGCTTGGGCTGGGGGTGGCTAAGTGAAGAGTGTAAGTTTCGTGAGACAGGGCTGATCCCAATCAGGAAGCCTGGGGTTCCCCAGGCTCTTCCAGAAGCCCCTGTCCCACTGAGGTCTCCAGGGCAAAGCTGAGATGTCCCCCATGCCAAGGTCTGAATCCTGGCCCCCCAGTGCAGGCAGCATGTCTGGAGAAGAAAGGATGGTAAGAGGGGACAGTGTGGTGAAGGGAAGAACATCAGTTTGTGGGGTAAGAACACACTCAGGCACACGTGTTATGAGACCCTTTGGCGTCCATAAAGCTGGGACCCTGGGTTCTGGACAGGGCAGGCAGAGGCATAGGCTCTGCCTCATCCCTTGGGGTTATGTCTGGAGAGGGTCTAGCTGTGAGCTGACAAGTGCCAAGTTCTGCAGAGGTGGCCATTCCTGTCTCTGTTTTTAGTCTCAAGTTTCCAGTCTGTGAAAGGAGGTGGGGATCCCCAGGAGACTAACAGTAAATAACACATTACCCAGTCTCCACTCCACCATGCCCAGTGCTGCCTATGTTCCTGCTCACCTCGGCCATAGGCACCCCTTCCGGTGGGCGGCACTGCAGGAGAACCTCATGGTCCAGGGGCACCTCCTTGCCCAGAGGCTCCTGATCAAAGTTCTTGCGCAGGTCTGGGAGAAGTGAGAGAGTCCCAGGACAGTCAGGAGGGTGAGGGGGGAGTGGAACTTGAAGTTCCTCAATGTTGCCACTAGGTGGTGGTACCCACCAAGGAGCTGCTGATGGGGGCACCTGGCCTTTGCCAGGCGCACCTCCTCCTCTCCAAAGGAGGCCTCACTAGGTGGACTTGGGGCATCCTAACTTGCAGTGACCCAGGATGGGTGAGGAAGCTGCCAGCTTCCTTTATGTAGAAGTAAGTGGAAAGGGCCATTAGGAATGGTGGGGCCGGCCTAAGAGTCCTCTTCTGAGTTGGCATCCCCGTGCCTGGATGTTCTCAATTGGGATACTGGAGGAGAGGCCCACAGATGCCAAATTCCCTCTCCAGTACCCACAGGAAGTGGAAGGGCCCCAGGGGGGGTGTCAGGGTGGCATACAGGCGATGCGGACGTAGGCTCGGCGACTCTTGGTGGTGCCTGCAGAGCTCCAGGCCACACATTGGCACCAGTAGTCCTCCAGCCCAAAGAGCTCCTCCACCTGCTGCCGGGAAACCTCGATCTGCACCTCGCGCACCCGCAGGCCTGGGGGAGAGAAAGTCGTCAGGGGGCAGCCGGGGGTGCCAAGCTCTCTCCCTTCCACCCCGAGGCCTGTTGGCTCTTCTGTCAAAGTGCCTCTCGTTTCTAACCACTGGTCTTGACTCCAGTCTTCTGCCTCTGCTCTACCAGGGCCACTCACTTGGACACTGCAATGGCTAACACCAGGCTTCTGTCCCCTCCAGCTCACCTTCCACCTGGCAGCTAGAGTGTCCTCTTCCACATGCATAAATGGCATGCCGTTCCTTCTTGCACAAGACCCTTTATGCTGGATCTCAGCATAAGGACCCAGAGTTGGTGTGTGATTACCCCACTGAGGACCCTGCAGCCGCTTTGTGCACCTACTTTCCCCACACCTCACTGGGCATCTTCCAGTCTTTCACCTTCCCTGGCTCTGCAGCTACAGGTCCCCTGCATGAAACTCTCTTCTGCCCCCTCTTTCGCCCAGTGGACTCCCAGTGACCATCAGCTTTTGGCTTAGCCTTACTTCCTGAGGGAAGCCTCCTCCGTTCCGTACCTAGCCCTCTCACCGTGCCACTTGGCACTCCCACCACTGCCCTGGACAATTTGTCTATGCAGTTATCATCCCTGTACCCAGCTTCATTTCCTCCCTGCACCAACCACTCTCTGGACCCAGATTATTTATTGACATGTTCGATGTATTTGTCTCTGGCAGGGGAACAAGGTGGGGCTTTGTCCAGCTTGCCACTGTGGCCCAGGGCCCTGCACAGAAAAGGGACTCAGCCTACAACAGAAGTATGACTCTAACCTCTCCCTGGACACCTCGGGAGCCCTTGGCACTGGAGCTGAGGGTATTCCTTCTTCTTGGGAGCCCCCCAATCTCTCAGTGACCTGGGTACACTCTGCACAACTGAACCCACCAGCTTATGGGGGGAGGAGTCCTCTGCCACCCTTCCTCAACAAACCCTTCTACACTCAGGAAAGGAGTGAATGTGCCTGGATTAGGGTGCCCATCTCAAACGGCTTAGGGGAGGATGGGAAGGCCTTTTCCTCTAAGAGGCCTCCCTGACTTTCCAAAGCTTCCTCCTTGCCATGATATGCTCTATCTCATCCTTTCACTGTACAGCCCCTCGAGGGCAGGGGTGCACAGAGTGTGGTACTGTGGCACAGTGGTTAAGGGTAGTATTGGATGGCTGGACAGGGTTGAATCCTTCACTCCCCAGCTGTGTGGCTTTTGCTACGTTACTTAGCCTCTCTAAACTTTAGTTCCCTCATCATAGTAAACACTCAGGGTAACTCTGAGTCATGGCAATTGCTCTGCCACATCACCCAGCCCAGGCTGGATGCAAATTTACTCTAGCAAGTCACTGGACCTCATCCAGCTTCTTCCTTTTACATCTGGAGAAACTGAGGCCCAGAGAGGGTAGGTGGCGGCCCAAAGGCCCCCAGCAAGTGGCCACAGAGCGGAGGTCAGCTGTCTGGTGTCTTGCCCAGGTTAGAGCTCTGTCCCCTAAACATGATACCTCTGGACCTGTCCCAGTGTAGTCACTGCATCATCACGGAGGGTGGGGACCCGGCACTGGGGGCCCAGACAGTGAGAGCAGCCCCATCCTAATGGCCACAGAACTAAACGGAGGCAGCTGGTGGGTTGCCATAGAGGGAAGAGGCCGCTTCGGGGGTGAGTGGCTGTGCCTGCCCTCTGTGGCTGCCTGGAGGGCCAGTTCCATTTTCCATTCTGGAGGCCCAGATAGCAGGGACTTCTACCCCTTATTTACTGGGTTGTAAATCTGGAAGAGTGGTCCCTGTCTAAGGTTGCAGCAGTACCCAACAGCTGGACAGAGGGAAACCATCACTCAGGGAGGCTTGGCACCTTGTCCATGGTCACCAAGAAGCAGAGATTCAGAGAGGACAAGAACAAGGTCTTTGTTCTCCCAGATTTGGGACCCAGCACCAGGTTGTGATCCCAAGCACGGCAGTGCTGGGCATAAGCTGGCGGGTGGGCCTGTCCCAGCTGTGCTGGCCCCCGGCCGTGCTCCTCTGTGTTTTCAGGGCCTCAGAGAAGGCCGGGGTAGTTTGGGGCTGGAAAGCAGGAGACTGAAGTGGAACCAGGACCAAGGCTGCCAAGGGAGCCCTGTCCATTATTTGCAGCTAATGGAGACAACAGTGCCCCAATTTCTAGGGCTGGCAGAGCCTGTGTGACTGGTAGCAGGGGAGTAAGAGCCATGCTATTACTAATAATCACAGGGTTATTATTACTATTACTAATAATCTGAGTGGGGCCCAGCAGGCACACAGTTTCCTTGCTTTGCCTGGACCCCCATGGCTGGCTTCTGATACAGGCCAAAGGGACTCAGGGGACAGAGAAGTTAGGACTGTTGTGAAAGACAGAGAGAAAGAGGCCAAGAAAACCCAGAAGGAGGACAGAGGAAACGGGCATTTATCGAGTGCACGCTGGGTCCTGGCACTCTGCTCAGCACCGTACATGCTCCACCTCATTCCATCCTCACCAGGATATTCTGTTAACACCTGAGTTTACAAAGAGAGGGGCTGGGGCTCAGAGAGGGTAAGTGACTTCCTTAGGGTCACACAGCCAGAGAATAGGGCAACTGGCAAATATAGTGTTTGAGGGTTTCTATTTTTGTCTTTAAAAAATTTCTTGTTTCATGTTTATATTTCAGGTGAGAACGAGACTCCAAATCTATTTTAAAAAGCTATTTTAAAATTGTGGTAAAGTACATATAACATAAAACTCGCCACTTTAACCATTTTTAAGCATATAGTCAGTGGCCTTAAGTACATTCTGGGGTGCGGTTTTAAGACTGAGTGGTTCTGAAATCTGTGAGCTTTTCGTGGCAAAACAGAAATTGAAGGAAGAAAGGAGAGAGAGGGAGATAGAGAAAAGGAAGAAAAGTGGGAAAGAAAGAAAAATACAAGGGAAAAGCAGGGAGAGAAAAACACGTAGAGATAAAAAGGGAGAAACAGGAGCAGAGGGGCAGGGCTCAGGAGCCGCCAAGCCTGGGGTCATCTGGGGCTCCCCTTAGCTGCTGTCTGCCAGGGGACTAGGAGTGGAAGGTCCTACTGACCTGCCCTGACCCCTGGGAAGTGAGGTTTCTGCATTGTAAACAGGGGCCTGGTGACGAGTGAGTCCCTCACCTGAACGCAGCACTATTGGGGCAGGCCCAGCCTCTGGGAGATGTGAGGAGACCCAGGACTCCCCACCCACCTCAGAAGGGAGGGGCCCTGCGCTTTCTCCCTGCTTCTCAAGTTTCAGCCACGCTCCTTCTTCCCTCTAGATTTGGGCTACAACCCAGCACTACTTGTATGATTATTTTTAACATTATTAACCTTTTATTTTTTAACCCCAAACAATTTATTTCTATGCAGGAAATGCCATATCATTATTGTAAGTGGAAAACAGCCTCACGTTCCACAAACAGAAAGGATCTGTGAAAATAACGATGGCACTGAATTCTGGGTTGGCGCCAGGGGGTGCCAGGGCTGTGGGACAGAGGCCTGGCCCTCTTTGTTAAACAGGGATATCAGCAGGTGTCTGGGAGGGCTAAAGGATCCTAGTTCCCTAAGCTAACTTGCTCTCCGAGGGGAAACTGGAAAAGGAATGAATGCTCAGCAGTTTGGTGCTATTTATTGCATGGCAAAGTATCACCTAAAGCCAGGCTGGGACAGGTAGCCAAAACTTAGGAAACTGAGGCCCGGGGGCACCACAGCTCTGTGAAGTCTCACTTGGAGCCCAATCCCAGGACACATGTTCCCCTGCACCTTTGGACCTGGGTGTCGTGGGAGTGCCTGGGGCAAGCAGTGGGCTCACCGGTGGCCTCATCCAGGCCCTCCTGTGTGACATGGTCGTTCTGGCTGACCCAGTCGCCGTTGCACTTAAAGTAGATCTGTGTGGCGGGGGAGGCGTGGCAGCGCAGCTCCACGGGCTTGTTCTTCACGATGTAGGCGTCCTGCGGCTCCTGCAGGAAGTGCGGCAGGGGCTCTGCAGGTGCCGATGGGAAGGAGTCAGGAAGCACCTCGGAGTCAGTGCCTGCAGGGGAAGGAGACACTGAGGCTGCAGGCTGAGATGCCCCCTCCCTCTCTTACCACTCAGAGGGCCCACCACAAAGGATGGGCTTGCTGGGATGTGCTCTGCAACCTGGGCCAGGTCTGGCACTCCTGGGCCCCTGCATTTAAGGCTTGGGCTTTAGAGCAAGTCCCAACTCTATGATGTGGTGTGATTCTAGCTGGGGATATCAGGGAGGCCCAGAGAGGTGAGGTGACCTGTCCTGGGGATATCCCTCTGGCCCCCACTGTCCCCTGCACTGGCCCTGCTCCAGTTCCCTGTGCTGATGCCACAAGTAACGTGCTGGAGCTCGGCGCCTGTAGCACAGTGGTTACGGTGCCAGCCACACACACCCAGGCCGGTGGGTTCAAACCCGGCCTGGGCCAGCTAAACAACAATGACAACTGCAACAAAACAAAACACAAATAGCCAGGCTTTGTGGTGGGCACCTGTAGCCCCAGCTACTTGGGAAGCTGAGGCAAGAGAACTGCGTAAGCCCAGGAGTTTGAGGTTGCTGTGAGCTGTGATGCCACGGCACTCTATCAAGGGGTGACATGGTGGGACTCTGTCTCAAAAAAAAGGAATGTGCTGGAAGAGGGGCTGAGGCTGGAGGTCAAACGTGGCTGCCCTCTGCAGCCCAGGACAGCCAGGCTGATGAAGCCTGAGGGCTTGGGCTCCCTAGTGCACCGTCCCCTACAGGCCTCCTTCCCAGCAGCCTCCAGCCAGAGCCTCCTCTGCTCTGCGGCTCTGATCCATCCCTTAACCTTAACCTCCTCTGCCTTGGCCAAATCCACGCCCTCAGCACCATGGGTGAGGCGACTTCAGAGAACATAGAGGGGCTGTGACAACGGCAGTCTCTTCCCAAAGGGGCCACATGGAAATCCTGGTCTGCCTGTGTCCCTGGAAAGAACAGCACCTCAGGAGGGGAGACAAACAGGAAGGGAGGGGCTGGCTTCCACCAGGGCTGGGAGGGAGGGGAACCAGGCCAGGCCAAGCCTTTGGTTTACAATCCACTCAGGAAAATTGACTTTCCAATGCCAAATGCCAACCGATCAGGTGGCTGGGGACAAACTGTGGGGAGCCTGTCCTCCTCTGCTCACTGCTCCAGAAAAAAACAGTGAATTAAGCTGTGGGGGGCACATGTCTGCCCAGCCCCTCGAGCCAGAGAGCCTAACTGGAGCAGAGGGTGAGGGAGGTGTCCCAACAAGCCTGATGGCCACTGGCATCATGTACTTGTTCCCAAGTCTAGGAAGCCATTCTTGGCCCTAGCAAGTCTTCGTACAGGCTGAGGGGCCAAGGGGACCTCCTGTTTTCTAAGAGCAGAATGAACAAAATGTGCCTGACTGTGTTTTCTCTTTGTGAACTAGGAGACCCTGCTGAGATGGGGCAGCTCAGAGAGAAAATGCATGAATTATCACTGGCTCTTGGCTTCAGGCCTACGTAGTGTGTGTGGGAAAGCTAGACAGACCTGGGATGGAAGGGGAAGCCAGCAAGGTGGGGTGACTCCAGCTCCCTCCAGCATGTTCTATGTGCCCTTAATGTCTACCTTATTCCATCTCTGAAGAGGGGAGGGAAGTGAGCACCTTCCCCCCTCTGGGCTGCTCCGAGGAGGGGGCCTGGCGCAGACTAAGTATGTCTTGTGGCTTCAAAATAACTAATGCTTACCTAACGTCAGGTGCTATGTTTTCAGTACTTTAAATGATATCTAATTCTTGCAACAACCCTGTAAGGTATGTTCTATTGGTCCTGTTTTATGGATGAGTAAATGGAGGCTCAGAGAGGTGAAGCAACTTTATCCAAGGTCACACAGCAAGAGGCACAGCCAAGGTTTAAATCCGAGAAACAGACTTCAGCTTTTGGGATGTTGCCCCAGATGCCACATTGCTCTCACGATGTAGCTCTAATATTGTGGGTATATTCACACCAGAGAATCTTAATAGCACCCAGACACTGGTCAGGGCGTGCTCATCAAAGGGCTGGCAAGGCTGGGACTGTCCTTCTCATTTCAAAGCGAGGAAGCTGGAGACCATCCAAATGGGGCCAGTGAGTTGCCCGGGGCCCCCTCTTAGTGGGCAGCTAACCTGGGAATGGCAATGAGGATTCCTGAGGCCAGGTCGGGGCTCAGCCGACACCCACCTCCCTCTGCCAGGGAGGCAGACAATACAATGTTCTCCTCAGGCAAACTGACAATCTCCTAGGGTCTGGGAGCTTGGGGAGTTGATGGAAGGTGACACAGTGCCGTGATTACAGGCTAGGGGGCTGGACACTAGTTTCTAGGGGCCTGAGAGCTGGTCACCGTGTCTACCATGAGTTAGCCTCTGTGGCCTCCCCACCAGGCCAGGCAGCTCTGGGAGCACAGGAGGGAGCTGCCTGGGCATCTGGGCAGCAGAGAACTGCCAGGGTCCAGGCCCACTGCCCCCCACCAGCCTCTTGGCTGTCTCAGCCTCAAGGCGATGAAGCCAACTCAGGCCTCAGACTCAGACCAGGTCAGAACTAGCCCTTTGCTGGCCTCGGGCAGCTCGTCTATGAAGTGGGGGGAACAGGCCTCCCATAGGGGAGGGAAATGGCCACAAGAGAAGGGAGCCCGTGGGAGCACAGAGTGTGCCTGCCCTTACCTTCTAACCACGCCTCTCCTAGGCCCCAGGTGATGGCTGCCCCCGTGCTCTGAGGCACTGCAGGCTGCGTTTATGACTTGTTTTATAACCCTAATGCAGCTCATTTATAAAGCAGGCGCAGACATGACCGAGGAGAGCAAACATTAGACATCCATTAGTGCCTCGGGCCTGTGTCCGCAGTCCTGCCGCCCCTCCCTCCCCGCCCTGCCGCTTGTCTCAGGCCTGGCACAGAGATTCGTCTCTGGCCTGGACAGGGACTTCAGCTGAGCATCCGCTTGGTGCACTCTGCCGTGTTCCCACACCCCAGGCTCCTTGGAAGCAGACACGGCCAGGAGACAAGGACAAAGTATCAGAGGCTGACCAGAGATTCCTGCCTAGAGGGGCCATGGGTGGGCCATGTACCAGCCGGCACGCAGTAGGTGCACAGAGAACGGAATTAACTGAAGGGCTGTACGTGGGTGCCGGGGCCTGCGGACAGCTGAGCCCGGCCCCTGCCCTCTCTTCTTGCTCCGGCTGGGGCCCAGTAGATGAGGGAGGCTTGGCCAGGAGGCCCTGTGGGTGCCAGGCTGGAGGGAGAAGACCCAGCTCTTGGGGTTCCTGGATGTGTCCTCTGCTGTGCTCTGCTCAGAGGGTGTTTCATGTTAACTCCATGAGCCCCATGATAATCCTAGAGAGAAATGCCCAAACTGTTCTGTTCTGTAGTGTCCCCCTAATTTTGTCATGGTATCCCAAGGCCAAAAATAAATTCCTAATAGGAACTTACTAAGTAATTAGATCCAAATAGCTTCATAAGTCTTTATATCCTAAAAGCTTAGAATCAATGGAAAGAAAAAAGAATATTTTTATCCCATTCCTAAATAGCCGCCATGACTTACTAATGGGGACGTGTGCACCCACTGGACACTGTGCAACTTCTCAAACTTTGGAATCAGAGTGGACACCATCACTCTTACTGTTTGTTGTGGGGCATCCCTGAATGCTATAATCCCAGCTTGGCACAGATATGGTGCCAAATAAAGGAAAGTAGAGTGATACAGTGTTGAAACCGTGAGTACCGTGAGCTAGTAGTTGGTGCGATGTCTGACAGCTGGCCAGTATTGCTGTGTTCCTTTTGAAGATTTAAAATATCCCACAGTGGCCCCTGTGAGTCTGTTGTGGCATCCTGGGGTAATGCGGCACACAGTTTGGAAACCACAGCCCTTGCATTTAGACACATTTTTAGCCCCATACTGCAGACAGGGAAACTGAGACCAAGAGTGTTTACATCACTGGCACAGAGCTATGATGCTAGTAAGTAGCAGAGCTAGGGGAGGCTATCTGATGCTGGAATCTGTCTTCTGAACCCCGCTGAACTGGAAATTAGCATTTATGTACACTGTGTACCGGGTGCTTCCAGCATTATTTATTCCTATCTTCCCATTTTATAGATGAAACATGGAACATCAAGGGACATAAAGGGTCACCTAGCCAAGGGGGAGGAAGCCAGCCTTGAAGCCACATCTCTTGATCCCCTGCCCCATTCTGGCTGCCCTAGAGCTGTCCTTTCTTGGCTCCATCTTTTTAGAGGAGCAACACGGGAAGGGGTCCCCAGATGGCCACATCTGGATGGCTCTCCTGCTGCAGGAAAATTTCTCACATGTAGTGGTTTTTCTTTTTCGGAATAGTGGAACTCATTTGGGCCCAAGTTGTACAACATGCAGCCTACTGTTAAAGCCATACAAGAATGATATGAAGGATACAAGATAGTCATATGAGCTATCTCAGGATGAAGGTAAGAAAGAGGAGTCATCCCTACACAGACATAACTATAGCACAAGCTCAGGAAAAGAATGCCGCTGAAGTCAGGAGGCCTGGGTTTGCATCCCAGCTGGGGGCTAAGGCAGCCCTCGACCTTTGCTTCCTCAGGCCTTAGAGTTCCCACTGCAAAATGAGAAGGCTGGCACGAAGTCAGTCTCTCAGGCTCTAACACTTTCAGATTTTAAGATCCCTGATCATGCGTGAAAGTGTCCTTCTGAGTCAAGTTTTTCTTCATAAAGTACATGTACTTATAGTAGGGTTACCTTTTTTGCCATTTGGTATTCCTGGCTCAAAAAGTCAGGAGAGGCTAGGAGCAGTGGCTCGGACCTGTAACCCCAGCAATCTGGGAGGCCAAGGTGGGAGGATCACCTGAGGGTAGGGATTTGAGGATGAAGTGAACTATGATGATTCCACTGTACTCTAGCCTGGGTGACAGAGCAAGACTCTGTCTCAACCCTCCCCGCACCCTCCCCCTCTCCTGGCACACAGTAGTTTGAGGCAGAGCATGGGTGGAGCCCAGGGAAGGAGGAGGGGGACCGACATGGTGCTGGGCTCTCCCAACCATGCCCCAGCTCACCCATCCCAGGCCTTTGACCAAAATGACCACCAGCATCTCTGGATGGAACCTCCCATGGGTGCCATTCAAACTCTCACTTCTAATTTGTCTTTACCTGCCTATATGAGGACTCTACGGAGGTACTTGGAGAGCCATTTCATCTCATTGGACATTGCCCATCTATCCTCAACTCACATACCTGCAGGGATGGCGAATTCACCACTGCTTTTCTTTTCTTTTTTTTTTTTTTTGAGACAGAGCCTCAAGCTGTCACCCTGGATAAAGTGCTGTGGCATCACAGCTCACAGCAACCTCCAATTCCTGGGCTCAAGCGAGGCTCCTGCCTCCACCTCCCAAGTAGCTGGGACTACAGGCGTCCACCACAACGCCCGGCCATTTTCTGGTTGCAGCTGTCATTGTTGTTTGGCGGCCCGGGCTGGATTCGAACCCACCAGCTCAGGTGTATGTGGTTGGCGCCTTAGCCTGCTGAACCCCAGGCGCCAAGCCACCACTGCTTTTCTTAACCAGGCTCTCGTTTGGACAGACCTAACAGTTAGTAAAGGCTTCCTCACTTTCAGCTGCAATTTGCTATCTGAGGTTCCAGCCACTGCTAAAACTCTGACACCTGAGGTCATACTGAACATTGTGCTGCTTCTTTCCTGTGATGGCTTCCCAGTCTCCAGAGGCTACAGCTTGCCCTTCTTGGCCTTCTCATCTTTCTTTCAAATATTCTCCAAGACACAATTTGTGTCCCTCACCTCTATCCTGGCTTCCTAATGGACAAGTTCTATCTTGCCACAACCCACTTAAAATGCGGGGAGATGAGGGTGGCGCCTGTGACTTAAGGAGTAGGGCTCCGGCCCCATATTCTGGGGGTGGCAGGTTTGAGCCCGGCCCATGCCAAAAATAGCAAAAAAAAAAAAAAAAAAAATGAGGGGAGGGGAGATGCCCAGGGTGGGGTCTAGTGGGTGCCTTCCTGCTTCTGGTGAGTATATTTTGAGCCAGGCAGCTTGAAGCCTGCTTTGCAGTTTTGGCAGCTACTCCTAGAGGGCAGGGAACACACCACGCCCTTCTTGGTGTCTCCCACCGGCATCCAGGACAGGGCACCTGTTTGGGAAGGAAGTGAAGCTTACAGGACAGCAGGCCCTGTGCCCATCTGTAGGCCTCTTCCCAGGGGCTGGGGCTGGGCTGTGTCCACAGTGCAGACACAGACTTGTTTAATAGGTGCAGAATCTGAGCCATAGGATGAACAGGAGTGAGCGCCTGGGAGGTAAAGGAACGGCCTCGGGTCAACTGTAAGATGCTGTATTTCCAAATGTGCCCCTCCAGAAGGGAAGAGAAAACAGCTTAGACACTACTGAGTGGGATTTTGCCACCATTCCTGGGGGAGTCAAGAGGGGTTCTGCAACCCTTACCGTGACCCTGAGGCTGGGGCCCTTGTCAGATGGGTGTGCAGCCCAGAGCAGGCTGCCCCAGAACCAGCAAACCTGGCTGAAATCCCCACTCTGCACCAGGAGACCTTGGGAAGCTTGTTTTACCTTGCAAGACCTCAGTTTCCCAATCTATAAAAAAAGGAGATAGCAGTTCCTGCTCTGTCAACTTCCAGATATTGTTGTGAGGATCCACTGAGCAACAGGCGTAAATACGTGTATGTTTGATTAACTGGGCAGTATGCGTGCCAGGAAGTGGTAGCAGGCAGGAACTGTTCTCTAGCTGAACTGTGTGTGGGAACTCTGAGTCTCCGCCTAGTGTGGCCTGAGCCCCAGTAGACCAGAAGCATGGCAAGTCGATGCTCAGATGGCCTGGGGCCCCTGGAGCACACATTCTACAGCTCAGAGAGGGGAAGTGACTAGTGCAACACCACACAGCAAATTAACAGCCAACGCAGATCAGAGGCCAGAGGGAGCATAGCCCTGGCAGGGCTTCAGGTAAAGGCCTGGGCTCTGTGATCCCTGTGCCTGGGATTATAGGCACTCATTACCATCTTGTCTCAGCTGGGTCCACCTCTGATCAACCTTGCTGCCCAGACCAGAGACCTTATCGGGAGGCTGTAGCAGTCTGGTAGGGGGGCCTTGACACCCCCACCACTGGCTTTTGTCCCTAGACCTGGGACTCCCAGGCTCAACACTGGTGTGGGCACCTGGAGCTGAACGGGGCTGTGTCTCCAGGGCTGGCTGTGTCTCCAGCGGAACTGGGAGTGGGTAGGGGTGCAGGCAGGAGGTGAGGACAGAGAAACACCCCACACTGGGCACATTTATCATCAGCAATCACAATCTTTCTCTAGCCCCTGGACACCGGCTAATTCTCGCCAGACTAGATCTCCCACTGCATGGAAAATCTCTTCCATTCACTGCCTGGCTGATGTGCTCAGTGGGGAGTGAGGGGGAGGGCTGGGGGAGAGGAGCCCATTTATTATTATGTTTTAAAAACACACAGCTCCACATGGATGGACCCCTCCCTGGACACAAAGCTCTTCCTCCATCTGGCCCTGGCTCCTCACGGCTGTGGGGTTCAGGCTGGGCCCCCCTCAGAGGCGGTCACAATGGCCGTTACTGATGACAAATGGGGCTGGCGAGCTTGGGGGACGTCGAGTCATTCCTAACAAAGGCGGCCCCTCACATAGCCCTTTTCCCACACCCTCTGCACCCATCTGTGCCCGTGACATCATTTCCTGCACTGGCCATAGGAAATGGCTTTGCCAAGCTGGCCAGCGGGACAGGAGCTTGCAGCCCTAAGGGAGTGTCTGGCTGCTACTGTGAAGTGTCTCCTCTCAAAGACTGAGGGGCTTGTGAAGGAGTTGGGGTGGCTGGGGACAAGGCCCAGGGAAGGCACCGAGCTCTGGAACAGAGCCCAGCCCCAACTTACTGCTTAGGAAGTTAGGAAGGACACTATAGTCACTGGGTCACAGGTCTCCCCTGACTCACAGTGGCACATGGGAGGCTGCATGCCACACCCACAGGCCCGGGCCCTTCCTCCAGACCTGTCTTCTGGTCACTAGGCTCCTTTGGCCTGGACCTGGGTCCTTCCTGGGCTAATTTTTGGCTCCCTTACCAAGTGACAGGTCTGATGGTGTCGCAGTGCCTGGAGGCAGGGGCCCTGAGATGGGGCCATTCCACCCCCCCTTCGTCTCCCAGACAAGGAGCACAAATTCCTCTCATCCATCTTACTCCACGTAATAACCACACACCCAGCACACGCTTAAAAATCTGTGGTTTTAATTTGATAACATACATCATTAATAATGCAACAGCCCTGCAAAGTTGTCCTCCCATTTTATGGATGAGGAAACTGAGCCTTGGAGAAGTGAAAGGACATGCTCAAGGTTACAGCTACCAAGAATCACAGAGTCACAATGGCTTTGAGGGGCAAGTACTTTCTTGTCTTCTTAGGAATTCACTAGCTCGCTGGAGGGGAAAGGTCTCAGCTTTCTAATCCCAGCATTTGGCCTCCCTTTTTCTGTGGTCTGGCAGCCCCGTCAGTGACAGATGACTGATCTCTATTCACACTCACACCAGCAAGCCCACACATGCCCCACTAAGGTCACATCTACAACTGACTCCCCTGGATACCCTAAGAGCCCCAACCAAGCTGGAACAGTAGCTCCTTTCTAAGGGCTTTCTCTGTCAATGCTATTGTCCCCTCTAAGGCAATGGCAGTCTCCCACCTGTGACACAGGCCTCTGGGGGATGTACTATTTCATTTGGTCACCTCTCCCCCATCCAGACTTGGGATGGGGTGAGTTTCAGTTGTAATCTCAGACTCCACCAAATAGCAGTTGTTCAGGTCCCCTGGGGTCACCTGTTGCCTCCCTTCTCCCTCCCCACCCGGCACTCAGCCCCTGCACCTGGATGGACCTGAATGTGAGTAAACCTTCAGGACATGCCCACCACCCCTGCCTCCAGCTGGGCCCTCCCTCAATGTGCTCTCTACTGTTCACTTTGCAGCAGGTGACTTTGTAAAATGCAGACTACTCCCTCCAGTGCCTGCACCCTCCAGGAGCTTTTCTTTGCATCTAGAAGAAAGAACTCCCACAGAACCCTCAAACTGCAGATGCTCACCCATCTTTCACTGGGCTCCAAGCTGCCCAAGTGTATTTCCTGTCCTTGAGACATGCTCTGATTATTCCCACCCCAGGGCCGAGGTTGGTCTCTCCTTCTGGAGTGTTACCCACTACCCCATTACCCCTCCACCCACCACATTCCCTGGGCTGACTCTGCCATTGAGACCTTAGCTCAAATGCCACCTTCCCACTGAGCACTCCTCCCGGTGAGCCTTTCCTTGACTACCCAAAGTAAATGATCCTCTCCCCTCCCCACGCTGTTTCCACACTGTCCTGCTTTTCTTCCTGCAGTGCTCCTCTCCCTCCTGAATTACCCTCTCCGTGTATGTGTTTGATTATTTGCTGTCTTGTCTCTGGATAGGTCTGCTGTCTAGAAGGGAAGGTCCTTGAGAGCCTGGAAGTCTTGTTCATTTTTGTAGCCAGGCTCACTATAAAAACAGGCTTTTTCCAGCATACAGCCCAGCCTCTCCACAAACACCTGGGCTGGCAGGTGGAGGTGGGGGGGCGGGGAGCAGCCAGAGGCGGTGGGCATGGTTTGGGCTGACCTGGGCCATGGGAGCTCATCCCTTGGGAAATCCCATCCTGCAAGACGCCACCAACTGATGGAACTTCAGAAACCATCTAATCACTACCCTCTAGGATAGAGACCAGATAGGGTGTGGCCTGGCTTTGGATCACACAGCAGCTGAACCACAGAGCCAGAAAGAGAAACTGGACACTAGACTCCCTTTGGGGGGTGGGAGGAAGAAGGAAAATCTTTCTTTTCCTTCTAATGAAAGCATTTCTTTTTTTGGCCATTTCTGATTGCAAAGGTAACACCATCACATTGTAAACAATCTAGAACAAAAAAAGATAAAAATAAAATCACCCCATTCCTATTCCCAGGTGAATTAACACTGGAAGCTGATCCTCTCCGACTTGCTTAGATGTGTGAATATTTAGTTACTTCAGTGGGGTCTTACCACATGCAGTTGTATATCCTATGTTCTCCTTTCAAGGTTGGCTATTAAATGAGGACTTCTAAGCCACCGCAGACTGCACTGGACTTCTCTGTCCATCCCCCAGTCACATAAGTCAGATAGGCTGGCCCCCGGGGCTGCTGCTCCCTTTGTGTGTTTGAAGTCACTGGAGAGGCTTCAGGGTGCAGAGTTGGCACAGGGACCTGCCCAGTAATGCCATTGGGCTGGCTCTGTACGCCTGGGTGCTGAGCAGAAAAGTGACCAGTGTCCTGCCACTTTCCCTTGGACTGTCATAATACCCATAAGTATGTCCTATGGCCTAGGGGCGTTGAGACTAGGGCAGAGACCAGGGTCAAGCCCGTTCTTAGAGCGCCTGGGCCACATGGCGCTTTAAGAACGCCATGGCTTCCTCAGCACCATGCTCTAGGCCTGAACACTCTCCTTGCAAAGGGGAGGCAACTGCCAAACACACTGCCAACTGGAAAAATTGTCGTGATCCTTGCCTGCTGCCATCAGCACCGCCACTCGGAAGCAGCTCAGACCTCCACAGAGGCCTCAGAATCGAGTTCACTTCCATTTCATATGGGGACCCCGGGGTCAGGCAATGAATGTCTAAGGGCATACAACCAGTCTGCGGCTGCAGCACCCCTCCTAGTTTGGCGTTGCACTGGCATAAAGACAGTCACGGGAGGGAGAGAGACAAAGAGGTGCCCAGACTTTGGCCTTTGCCAGTCTGTGAAATGAGACATGGCAAGAGAGGAGGCAGGTGGGAGAGATGAACAGAAGAGGTGGCGTCACAGGGAGCGGGGACAAGAGGGCCCTGAGAGCACCCAGCAATGGGCTGAGGGAAAAGACCCTGGACTTTTCTGAACCTGGAAGTCACCAGGGTTCCTGCTCAATCCCCAGAGTTGAGGGAGGAAGGCAGCCACCTCCTTGGGCCTCCTTCCCCAAGGCCAGGACTGGGGTGCAGGCTCCGTGGGCCCCAGAGCAGGCCTCTTAGGCACAGGCTCTCAGGGACACCCTGGGGACCTGAGGCAGGGAGCAGCTTGCCTCAGGTCATAGAGCAGCTTGGAGGCAAAGCTTGGACTGGAATGTGGACCTCCTGGCATGCAGCCCAATGTTTCTGCCTGCTTCTCTGGTCCAGCGGTGGGGAAGACCCTGGTCCTGGGCTTGGGTGAGCAACTGAGTGGTCGGCTGGTGGAGATGTGCGGGTGGCTGGTCAGGTGCCCTGCAAGGGAGGCGGATAATGGGCAGGGCCTCGTGCCCATTCACCCACTCATCAAATACCTCCTGAGTACCTCCTCTTCACCATGCCTGTGATGGGGCCCCGAGAGCAGTGACCAAGCTTTAGCCCCACCAATGAGAAGCTCACAGCCAAGGTTCAAGGTTAGAACCCAGACCGCTTGACTCTCAGATGAGTGCTCAGCCTTGTCCTGCAGTAATGTAACGTCCCTCTGCCTGCTGACCCACCATCAGTGAAGATATAAATCTACAGCCTCGTCTGCAGCTCCATCTGCCTTAGGCAGGGAGCCAGCCCACTCTCTCTAGGAAGCAGGCTTTGACTACTTCTATCTGAACCATTCTCCAGGATCCTGTAATCCCATGCATTTCTTGTACTGAAATGTGCTGGTGCTGTCACTAACTTACAGGCGACCTTGGAGAAGCCACTTCCCTCAAGTCCTCAATTTTCCCTTCTGAGAAATGGGTCCACTTTTACTTGCTTTGTCTGCCAGGGCTGCTGTTAACACCAAAGTCAGAAGTACAAAATTATTTTGCCAGCTGGCAGCCCTGCACATCAGCTAATTTCTATTACAGTAATCCCCTTTATCTTCTAGAGGTACTTTCTAAGAAGCCCAGTGGGTACCTGAAAATTCAAATGGTACCGAGCCCCTATGATTTTTTTGAACTGATAACCAAGATGGCTCCTAAGTGGCTACCAGGAGGGTCACTTCATATAGTGTGGACATGCTGAACAAAGGGATGATTCATGTCCTGGGCAGGATGGAGCCAGACTGTGTGAGATTTCATCATGCTATTCAGAATGGTGCACAATTTAAAACTTATGAATTGTTGACTTCTGGAATTTTCCACTCTTATTTTTGGACTGAGGTTGACTATGGGTAACTGAAATGATGGAAAGTGAAACCGCGGATGAGGGGGACTACAGAGCCACTTCTCTGTGAGAAGCTGTGGGCAGGGATTCCAGAGCTGGCAGGGACACTGGCTAACACCTTAGCCAACAGCTCTGGGGTTTTCCTCCAGCTTTGAGGTGCCAGCCAGGACCCCTCTCCTTACCCCTTCCCTGCCTTAGCCTCCTAACTACTGCTCTGGCCCACTCTGTGATGACATAGTGCTGCAAAAGGCTGATGCAAGCTGGAAGGAGGGAATGAAACAGACTCGCGTGGGGCGGATGGAGCCCGTCTCCAGCCCCGGGGGACACCCGGCCCTGCCCCTGCCTGCCTGTTTGCGTCTGCTGATGTAATCACTAGGCCTCCTTGGCTCAGGGCGCGGCCTGCCCCCCTCATCCTCTCAGTGAGGAGCCGGAGGAAGGGTGCAAGGGCAGGAGGGGAGGCAAGCGTTCACCAGGGATACCAGCAGAGGGCTTTCGTTCAGAGAGGCACCTGGACCCAGGAAGGGCAGAGGGCAGCAGAGCCTGGAAACCTGCACAGGGTTACCTGTAGAGCAGGCACTCTGAAGTAAGCAGGCCTGCTTCAACCCCAGTTCTGCCACCATTTACTCAGGCAGCTGTCCTGAGCTGGCTCCCCATTGGAAAAGAAGGGATCTCATAAAATGAACCTAGTCCAGGGCGGCGCCTGTGGCTCAGCGAGTAGGGCACCGGCCCCATATACCGAGGGTGGCGGGTTCAAGCCCGGCCCCGGCCAAACTGCATCAAAAATTAGCTGGGCACTGTGGCGGGCGCCTGTAGTCCCAGCTACCTGGGAGGCTGAGGCAAGAGAATCACTCAAGCCTAAGAGGTGGAGGTTGCTGTGAGCTGTGACTCCACAGCACTCTATGGAGGGCGATAGAG
>CAUYRH010147614.1:0-24586 GCA_963574655.1 Perodicticus potto | reverse complement strand
AATTAGTTTCATAGTAGGACTGAGTACATTGGATACTTTTTCTTCCATTCTTGAGATACTTTGCTAAGAAGAATATGTTCCAGCTCCATCCATGTAAACATGAAAGAGGTAAAGTCTCCAGGCTTTGGGTATTTTTTTTAAATCAAAATAGTACCACAAATTTTAAAAGTGTGTTGCTGTTTATAATGAACTTTTATATATATTATTGCATTGAACTAACCAGCAATGACCTCTTTCTTTTTTCCCAACATGGAGTAAGTAAAAGTGACATAAAAATAAGAATAAATTTCATAATAAAATCTTTGTTTTTAGCAAATGAAAGTAATTCCTCATTATATACACACTTCTCTCCTCGCCTAAGAACTAAAAATCTATCTTAACCTATAAGAAGGTTCATGTTACCATTGCAGGAGCATCTTTTTTGTGTCAGTGTCGACTAAATTATAATCAAGACAAAGAAATAAGTAAGGTTTGAGAGGCAGCATTCATCTCCACATAGAATGTTGTCTTGTGCAATCCTAACTTAACCATGACTTAGCCTCTTCTGAAAAGATAAGTGTCCCCAAATTATCTCAAGTTGAGAACTAAAACCATCTCTTTCTCCTTTTCTATCTCTGTCTCTCTCCAATACACAGAAAATAACAAATTCAAAAGAATAACTTTATTAATTAGAAAGTTGTTTTCTTCTGTCAATTTATTTGTAAATTATTTGCTAATGGGTTATAAGTGGATGATCTACTATCTGGTCTTACTGCTCCTCTTTTAGAAGAAATGTGTTACATTTAACAAAACGATTGCAGGTAAATTAATTGTTCGATTGAGTTTACTTTGTATGTATTCTATTCACTTGGATTTCTTTTATTTTGAAGGAAATTTTATACTTTTGTTGTTTTTACATTTTATACTGAGTTTAGAACAAAAGCAATACCATAGATTTTTAAGGGGCCAGAAATAAATAGTAGATGAAGTTAAGAGCTTGATTAAGGAAAAGATCAGCAGTGCTATTCTTTATTCTGCAACCAATAATTTTTCAATTAACAGGATATATGCCAGCTGTTTCTCCAGTATAGACTTCTTCATAGGAATTCTTGTGATGTGACTGCCAAGAATAGATTTCTACATCTGCTTAATGTACGTTGAAGAAATGATACATTTTCTAAGTAAACCAATCAATTTCTTCAGAAGCTCTCTTACCTTAATAAGAACAAAACAAAATATTTAACCAAGAATTCTAAAGCACTTAAAGAACATTTCAAAGTGTAAGTTACACCCATAATATAAATAAGCACCAAGTGCCATCTCAAAACTGAAAGAAAGAACGAAAGTTATTTTGTTCTGAATTTGAGCCTGAATCATTAGACAGGATATATACGAAACTTCATGTCTGTTTTTCTTTTACAGGAAGAGAATTAGCGAGCAAATTTTTACCACCCAGCAATACAGATACACCACAATTATGTTTAAGACAAATCCATGCTGTGGACTCAAACAATCATTCTGTATAAAAAGGCTCAAGTAACACAAAGATCATGTTAATTCACAATCCCAATCATTTGATGTTTGAAATCCACAAAGAAGTCGCTGTAGCTGTTCTTCAACTGTTCCTTTGTTTTATTTATTTATTTATTTATTTATTTTGCTTCCTTCCCCCAAATCAGACCGTGATACTAGCAAGTTGAATTAAAAACCTGTCATCCAGACATCTGTAAATGATACTGTAACCAATGGCCACGGCCAGACCCCAAATTTAATTAAGTGTAAAATGATAAGTAAAACAGAAAAATTTCCAAACATAATTAACATGATGAACCTTCAAATGGATTCAATGGATATTACATTTTAAAAGTCCCCAAACTTAACAGGCATATAACGCAAACAGAGTATTTGTCATTGCATCATACACACACAGGAATGAGAGTGTGCACCAATTGACTTAAAACCTTTCTGAAACTATCTCCACACAAATACACCATTGATGATACCACATAGCTCCATTAACGAAGAAGCGAGGCTGTACCAGACTAATCACAGGAATCAAGAAGTCAGTTCCTTGTCATCAACCAGATCCTGTTCATTTTTTGTTCCTCTGGGCTTAACACAAAAAATCCTTTCCTCCTCGTTCAGATTTTTTTCCTAGTTTGAGATAATTTCCAGGAGTCTATTTTTGTTCAGATGCTGGAGGAGTGGTGACTTATGTCTAGTAATCTCTTTTAATGTCTGCAGAAATCCTAATAGCAAATTAACAAGGATGGCAAATACCATCCTGTCTCAAGTTGTGAGCCAGCTGCAGCAAAAGCATGAGCTTGCGTTCAAGGACGTCAAGTAGCATTTGCAAGGGAGTGGTGGGTGACAGTGAAGCACACAAGCTCTGGAGCAAGTTCTTGGAGTCCAGTCAGTACCTGCTTTGTCACTGCAACTGAGCCAGGTTCCTTAAATTTTGCACATCTCAATTGCCTCAATGGCGAAAGAAGAATAATTTTAAGGTCATTATGCATGCTAAATGAGTTAATATGCATATGTGAAACTCTTGCAAACATAAGCTGGTCAGTATTGTTGTATCTCATATTTTAAAGTTACTCAAAGGCCATTCTTTTTTCTTTTGCTGGGTGCTGGGTTTGAACCTACCACCTCCGGCATATGGGGCTGGTGCCCTACTCCTTTGAGCCACAGGCGCCACCTGATTATGTAATACTTAAACTATTTTCTCTATTCCCAGCAGAAAGCATTCACTGGTTCTCAAGATTGGCATCACCTGGGCAAATTTTAGAACTACCCATAGCTGGTGTAGCCTCCAGTACCGGCATTAGAATTTTCAAAGCTTCCCAGTTTATACCTATGTGCAGCCAAGTTTAAAAACCACTTGATCTAAGTACCTTCATACCTAGATAAACTACTTCTGGAAAAGACAGTCAGAGGAGGTAGCAGATAGCTGATGCTGATTCCCAAAGTTACCTGTGGCCCATAGCACATTCCTCAGCCCATTCCTACCGCTACAACAAAATAGCACAGCCTGGGTAATTTATAAACAGCAGAAAGGTATTTCTCACAGTTCATGATCTCACCAAGATGAAGGTGCTGGCACAGTCTAAATTCTGTATCTGGTGAAACCTCACTCTCAACTTCCAGGATGGTGTCTTGTTTCTGTGTCCTTACAAAGTGGAATACAGAAGAGAGAGAGAGGAAAAAAAAATAGGGCCTAACGAGCTGCCTCCAAACCTTTTATAAGGGTACTAACCCCATTCATGAAAATGAAGCCTTCATGGCCTAATTACTTCCTACCATCTATCACTTTGGAGTTAAGTTCCAATGCCCTAAGTTGTTCCTTTTTTTGAGACAGAGTCTCATTATATCACCCTTGGTAAAGTGCTGTGGTGTCACAGCTCACATCACAGCAACCTCAAACTCTTGTGCTGAAGTGATTCTCTTGCCTCAGCCTTCCAAGTAGCTGGGACTACAGCACCCACCTCAACGCCTGGCTTTTTTTTGGTCGTAGTTGTCATTGTTCTTTGGCAGGCCCAGGCTGTATTCGAACCGCCAGCTCCAGTGTATGTGGCTGGAGCCCTAGCTGCTGAGCCTTAGGCGTCGAGCTAATAATTAAGGTTTTGAATGAAATGGCATCAAGATTATAGATTAATCCAGGGGACATCACATCTTTAAAGTATTAAGCTTTCCTATCCAGGACCATGAGATGAGACATGATTTAAGACTTTCTGTCTTACAGTAACAGTTTATGGTTTTTGCAATATTGACCTTGAATATGACTTACTATATTTATTTCTTGGTATTGAAGTTTTGTTGAGTTTATGCTCCCCACCCTCACATTTATATTTCCTAACTGGTTTTTACTGGTATATGACAAAGCTATTGATTTTTTTAAAAATTATCTTCTGTTTAGATATTTTTCTATACTTTCTTGCTAGTGTTAATGAATTTTCAGCCAGTTCTTCTGGATTTCATTGGTAGATAATCACTCACTTCATATGGTAATAATTTCTCCTTGCCTAGACAATATTTTACTGTGCAAATATATATATAACATAAAAATTATTATTTTTTTTGACACAGAATCTCACTTTGTTGCCCTCAGTAGAGTGCTGCGGAGTCATGGCTCACAGCAACCTCAAACTCTTGGGTGCAAGTGATTCTCTTACTTCAGCTTCCCAAGTAGCTGGGACTACAGGTGCCCACCACAATGCCCCACTATTTTTAGGGATGGGTCTCACTCTGGCTCAAGCTGGTCTTGAACCTGTGAGCTCAGGCAATCCACCCACCTCAGCCTCCCAAGTGCTGGGATTACAGGCATAAGCCACCACCCCTGGCTTATAAAAATTACTATTTTAAGCAATTTTAAGTGTATAGTTCAGGGGCATCGTGTATGGTCAGTCACATTGTTGTACAGCCATCACCTCCATCAATGTCCAGAACCTTTCATCTTCCCAAACTGAAATTCTGTATATTATAAAATATTTACAAAATATTCTCTACATGTTGGCCACATCTTTACAAAATTTTGTAATGAATATTTTATAAATAAATGTATATTTAGCTACAATTTCCCACTTTCCCTATGTATGGCAACTTCCCTATGTATGGGGAGACTTTTTTGACACTCCACACTTTCCATCTCTGAATTTAACTCCCCTAAGTACTTCATGTACATAAAATCATACAATATTTGTCTTTTTTTGTCTGGCTTATTTTATTTAGCATAAAGTTTTTAAGTTTCATTCACGTTGTGACATGTTCCCCTGTATCGTTATATTGACTTCATTTCCTTTTGTTTGATTATTGATTAACTAGAAATTTAAACAGTGATAAATAAGTTTTTTTATAGAGTTGAGGCATTTGTCAGCTAGGCTGGAGTGCAGTGGCCTGATGATAGATCACTGCATCCTCCAACTCCTGGGTGAGGGGACCAAGAGTAAAGTCAAGAAGGAATAAGCGTCCGTAAGGAGGAGAGGGGACCAGCCATACAGTTTGGTTTCTGGCCTGCTGTTTCCTGACATGGCTGTACTCTTGTCAGGGCCATGAGGATTTCTTTCCCACACTGGGCTCAAGTGATCCTCCTGCCTCAGCCTTAGAGTGGCAGGGACTACAGGCACATACCACAACACCCAGTTAGATGATGATCTTATGCATGTTTATCCTATCTTTAGCTTAATGGGCATATCAGTATTTTACTGGCTGTCTTTTTTATTGTTGGTCTCTGCTACATACACTTTGTCTTTTTTTTTTTTTGAGACAGAGTCGCCATTGGTAGAGTGCCTTAGTATCATAGTTCACGGCAACCTCAAACTCTTGGGCTTAAGCAATCTCATACCTTGGCCTCCCAAGTAGCTGGGACTACAGGTACCCACCACAACGCCTGGCTATTTTTTTTGTTGTGGTGGTTTTCCTTTTTGTTTATCAGGCTGGGCTGGGTTCAAACCCACCAGCCCCGGTGTATGTGGCTGGCGCTGTTACCTCTTTGTCATGTTAAAAAATATTCCTATACTTTCTAGATTCCTAAAACCTTTATTTTTAATATTTATTTTTTCTTTTTTATTTAAATTTTTTTACAAATAGAAAACTTCTCAGCAGAATAATTTTTCTTAATTCAAAATGTTCTGTTTTTTCTAATGGATATTAACAGTTAACTTGACATTAAGATCATTATACAATTTCTAATAATTTTTATATTTCTAGAGTAACTTCTACTTGGTCATGAGTTTTTTCTTATACATTTCCATATTATAGCCTGTTTTTTGTTCTATATTTTATTTAGAATTTGGCTTTTATACTCCTATGTCAGACCAGTTTATATGTTTTCTTTTCTGTATTATCTTTATCAAGTTTTGGTTAGTATAACTATTTTACTAATAGAAATTTGAAGATTAAAGAAGTTAGATCTGAAACTATGTAGGATGCCAAATAACTGGGGTTTAATTAGAATCAACATATGTATCTTGAAATATGTATTTCAAATAATGTTCCCTTTCCATATTTTTCTTTTCCATTCTTTTTCAATTTAGTAAAATTATAAGTTGACTCCCCAGTATGAAAGCTGATAAATATTACTCATTTTTCTCCAACTATGTCTCAGTTTGACTATAAGTAAATAATATTTTTCCTCTGTAAGATTTTAAGATATTGTCTATTTGAAGTTCTAAAATTTTACTAAAAATCATCTATCTACAAATCTTTTTCCCTGCTTGTTTTAATCAAAACTTAATATACTTTGGAGCCTTATGTCCTTCTACTGATTAGAGATTTACCATTGTTCTTTTAAATGTTATTTTTAATTCTTTTCTCCTCTCCTTTGCTTCATCTCTGGAGCTTCTATTATATTGATTCTGGATCATTTTACTGTGTCTCTTATCTCCCCCCCATTTTAGATTTATTTATGATTTTCTCTTGTAATGGAATTTTACCTTCCACATCACTAAACTGATATTTAACAGGGCGTAATTCTATTTTTCAGTCCATACATTAACTTCTTTTTGCTGTTGTTGTTGCAGTTTGGCCGGGGTCGTGTTTGAACCCACAAACCTCGGTATATGGGGCGGGTACCCTACTCACTGAGCTAGAGGTGCCACCCTCCATTAACTTCTTTCTTTCACAATCATTTTAGTTAATTTTTCTTTTTCCTTTCAGCCTCGTTTCATTTTATGGATGCCCAATCCTCTCAAATTAATATGAGGGTACAAATTTTTAGGTTACATTGTTTGTTTTAAGGAATTGGCTGATGAAATTGTAGAGGCTTGGTAATCACAATCTGCAGTGCTCTGGAGCAGTAAGGTCTGCAGTTCAAGTCTAAAGGCAGGCTGCTGGCAGAATTCCTTCTTACCTGAGAACAGTCTTTGTTCTATTAAGGCATTCAATTGATTGAGGCAAATCCAAATTATGGAGGGCCATCTGCTCTATTCAAAGTCCACCAATTTAAATGTTAATGTCTTCTAATGTTAATGTTAATTTAATGTTAATAAACACCTTCACGTAAATATCCAAATATTTGACCACATATCTGAGCACCCTGGACCAGCCAAGGTGACACAAAATTAAACATCCCATGGTCTCTTGTGTGTACAAGTGCTGACTCAAAAAGAATATCAGGGGAAGAGGTTCAGGATGCTCCGGCTGAACAGGTGCGATGCTTGGGGACACAGCACACTGTCTGGGTGAGGGACACAGTACAACTTCAACTGTAACCTTACAAATGCAACCTAATTATATGTACCTTCATATTAATCTTAAATTAAAAAATGTAAATAAGGTTCTCCAAAAAGATCCAGATCAATCTATGTTGGTGGAAACAATAAGAAAATTAAATGGTCTAAACTGATTGACTTTGGCAAAGTTGTCAGTAGATTTAGTGATCCAACAAGAACAGCCTTTTCAACAAAATATGAGACATGTACAAAGAAATTGGACATAAGATTCACTGTAGGTACAACTATGAATTTCACTTCTCTTTCCCATCAACTCCTCCACAAAGATGAGAGGGTTCGGTATTAGTTTAAGCCTTCTAGATTTTCCTACTGTCTCCCTCAAAATGTATCTGTCCTGTATTCTGATCACAAAGGTTGCCAATATCGTCCCTACATTCAATGAGAAATCCAACTCAAGTATTAATATGTCCTGAAGCCTGGAGATGATTTGCTAAGACTGATTTTTATGTGGCTCGATAAACCAAACGACCAGTATTATTTTTTTCAAAGAAGCTGCAAAGGGACAGCAAAACCAAGCACTTGAGAACTTCTTTTCTAACCCTGGGGTCAACTGAAAGGATTAGAATTAGTGAGTAAGCTTTTAAAATATATGCTGGGTCACTTTGCATACAGGGTATATTAGCATTCCCAGGGATGGCATTTTACAGATAATTTAAATAAAACTTCTCGCCCTCCTATCCATTGTTCTTGGTCCTGATTGCATGTTAAAATTACCTGTGAGCTTTCATTATGGGCTGAAATAATGAAAGCTGGGTGGGGGAGGCACCTCCCTGATCCAATCAAATCAGGGACAGCTGGGGAATCAGTGTGCTGTAAAATCTCCCCGGGAGAGTCTAATACGCAGCCAAAGTCGAGAATCACTGCCTCCTATGCAGAAGAAACCATAAACCAGGAGGGCACTGAGTGGGTGAAGAAAATGAACCACACAATTTACCATAAATAAAATAAATAAAACCTCTACAGTATCAGTTTTTCAATTTATTGTTACAAACTTTACAGTTTTAGCCAACTGAAGCTGAAAACAGCCTAATGGAGGAAGAGATTTTAGGGGAAAAAATAGGTAGAGACCCTCGAAGCACTTTTTAATTTCTTATCCTCTCAGCTTTTTAATTGATAGTCATTGAAATAAGTCTTATTTTTTCTAGTGGACACTCCTGAGAAAACCAGCAGGCCCAGAAGGAAAGTAATTTTAACAGGCTAAGGCCTGAAAGCAGTTGGTATAAAGTGCAAGACTGTGGGCTTCAGAATAAGTTCATCCCTGTCTGTTTTTCAGAAATTGAAATTATAATACTATTTATGCCTTCTCAGGATCAGCCTCTCCATCTGAAAAGATGCAAAGAATATTATAGAATTCTAGAAGGTTGGAATAGCTTATAATTAGATGTATTTGAACATAATTTTCATAGCTAAAAAATTCAAAATCACATATATATGTCATATAACTTTAAATGTAGAAATAGAAAAAGTTTGACAAGAGCAGCATATTCAATATAATTTGAGGAAAGACATCGAGACAATTTTTATGAAGAAGAAAAAAATACAATCCTCCAGCCTGAGCAAGAGTGAGACTCCATTTCTACAAAAAATAGAAAAATGAATCAAGCATGGTGGAGCACACCAATGATCCCTCCCAAGTGGAAGGCTGAGGCGGGAGGATCACTGGAGCTCAAGAGTCTGAGATTGCTGTGAGCCATGATGATGCCAACTTCACTCTAGCAGCTAGCCCAAGCAACAGAACCAGACTCTGCCTCAAAAACAAATTAAAGAAAAAATAAATCCTGAAAGACTTTACCAGAATGCCAGGGGACACAGGGACTAGTCTAGACTAAGTATGAAAATCATATTTAAATTATTTTGATACGTTTAAGATTACATGGACCATTAATATGTGATTTTTAAGTTGATAATATTGATGGTATTTTCTTTTGTTGTTGTATTAAAGATAGAGTCTCACTTTGTCACCCTCGGTAGAGTACAGTGGCGTCACACAGCTCACAGCAACCTCCAGCTCTTGGGCTTAGGTGATTCTCTTGCCTCAGCCTCCTGAGTAGCTAGAACTACAGGCGCCTGCCACAATGCCCGGCTATGTTTTGTTGCAGTTTGGCCAGGGCCGGGTTTGAACCCACCACCCTCAATATATGAGGCCGGCACCCTACCCACTGAGCCACAGACACCGCCTATAATGATGGTATTTTCAATGGTACATTTTATTTTAGTCATTTTGTGTGTGTGTGTGTGCACTTGTTCATTTCTTTTCTTTGATTAAATTCTTATACTAATGAATTCTGCATTAAAGAGGACACATACTGTAAAGGGTTTTTTTAATACCTCTTATCTAAACGTGCTTCCACTATTTGATTTGTTATTGATCAGCTGTTGATTTGCAAACAAAAGCAAACATGGCCAGTTTAAACAGAAAGGAATTATTCGGAGCTTACAATTATTGGAGGGCTGGAACAACTACTACCTGTAGGCTCAGCTTGCAGGAAAACAAGTACGTGGAACTTCATTACTTGGACCATGGTAAAGAAAGCATCCAGTCCTGCCATAGGAAGCTGCTGAATCAAGAGGCTGTCAGTAGTAAAAGCTAACTTCCTCCACTAAGATCTACACTGTCGAACAGATACCTTGTCAGGGCCACCAGGGATGGTCCATAGGGATCCCTGAGGTTCTGGCCCGGTAGCCGTTTCAAGTTGCCCAGCCTCACATGGTTGCTAATTTCCTCTGGAAGCAGTCCTCCCCAGGTGATGCAGCCTTTAGAGGGTACAGCCCAAAGCTGCAGGCACAAGAAGCAGACAGACCTTGGGGGTACGTTCTTAAATGGAAAAGGGAGAATGTCAGCCTTTCTTCCTTCCCTTGAATGCTGGACCAATATTTCCTAGCGAGAAAGAAGTAAGGAGCACTCTATACTGGTTGCTGGTTCAGGGCATTGCAACTGTAGGATAGCGCCTTAACTCTGCAAGGTTGTTATGTATCAGAGTCACAGCTGAGGATTCACTGGGCGATTCTGGTAGTCTTCAAGGCCCGCTGCCTCTGAGGATATAGTGCCCAGTAAACTTGAGTTGTAATCACTTTATTTAAACTTCCAGTAATATTTCATTTTGTTTATAATTATACCATACCTAAAATGAGAAGCAACCAGATTTACAAATAGAGAATCAACCAGATTTTACAAAAATATTGAATAACATTGTAAATATAGTATAATATTAATAGGCATAATTAAAATATAAAACATTAAACACTAAAATGCATAAAATTGGGTGGCGCCTGTGGCTCAAAGGAGTAGGGTGCCGGTCCCATATACTGGACATGGTGGGTTCAAACCCAGCCCTGGCCAAAAACTGCAAAATAAATAAATAAATAAATAAATATGCATAGAATTGAAGTATTTTATATTTGCGTTATTTGTAGCAAGTGTTATATGTATGCGTTATATGTAACAAGTTATTTTGTTATTAATGCTCTAATACTAATTTTTCCCTGAACTTGCAAGATTTTTTTCCTTAAATAGTGATTAAGAAACATTGTATTTGGCTGGGCGCCCATAACTTAGTGGTTTGGGCACTGGCCACATGCACCAGGGCTGGTGGGTTTGAATCCACCCTGGGACTGCTAAAAAAAAAAAAAAAAATAGCTGGGCATTGTGGCAGGCACATGTAGTCCCAGCAACTTAGGAGGCTAAGGCAAGAGAATCTCTTGAGCCCAAGAGTTTGAGGTTGCTGTGACCTATGATGCCACGGCACTCTACTGAGGGCAACAAAATGAGACTCTGTCTCAAAAAAAATAAAAAAAGAAACATTGTATTCAAATATCAAGTTTACATAAATCTCTTCAGAAGTCAAACTAAATTTAGAACAGAAAACCTTACTTTAGATTTTGTATATTAGAGATATGTAACAGAAAGTGATCATTATAAACTATATATTTTACTTGAACACAATTATAAAAGAGAAATAAAACCTGATTTATTTTAAGTTAACATTTTAATTTTAAATCTCTTGGCTCGGCGCCTGTGGCTCAACGGGCTAAGGCGCCAGTACACCTGAGCTGGTGAGTTCGAATCCAGCCGGGTCCCGCCAAACAACAATGACGGCTGCAACCAAAAAATGGCCAGACGTTGTGGCAGGCGCCTGTAGTCCCAGCTACTTGGGAGGTGGAGGCAGGAGACTCACTTGAGCCCAGGAATTGGAGGTTGCTGTCAGCTGTGATGCCGCAGCACTCTATCCAGGGTGACAGCTTGAGGCTCTGTCTCAAAAAATTAAATTAAATTAAATTAAAATAAATAAATAAATCTCTGCCACGTTACAAATTCACAATCTCAGTCTGTAAAAATATATACCGATCTCCTTTTGGAAAATACATACAGAGTTCTTCTCCACTGCTGTTTAACGGTCATTAATATGCAGTTCATTTTCTGCGTGATGCTGGCCTTAACAGCAAGTTTCGAAAATCTCCAGCTAAGCTATCTTTGAAAGGATGTAGAACACCACTGATCAGGAAAATCTTCTTGGGACATCAACGTCATTACAATATTTGGGAGGTATAGAGTGGGGGAGAGAAGTTGTTGAAGTAGTACATAATTTAAAACAAATACTGATACCATAGAATAAGAATAATTTTCCTAAAATTTTAGGATTAAACAGGGGCATCAAGCACATTTAATACAGACACTTCCACCTACACCCTAGCTATCTAGGAAACACATCCTCTGCTTCAAGGAGTACTTCAGAGGAAACGTTTGAGACCTAGGGCTGTATTCCCTTCCCCTTCTTCAGTGAACTGTCCGCTGTATCTTTTACTCTGCATTATGCAACCAAAATTTGCCTCTTTGGTTAAATTCAACAACTTATGAGAACTTATTGTGAAGTTAGTGTTTTAATAAACAGTTTCAAAGAGATACCAAGGACAAGATGCTGATACTGAGGAAAGAAAGAAAATAATTTTTATACCTTATAGACTCAATAAGAATATAAGACAGATGCAAACGAAAATAATACTCTTTAATAAACCCCACAATAGGTCCCATGAGCAATACAGTAATTGCTAAACACATGTAGGATAGGGACAGAGACCAGGGCACTAGAGTAGGAAACAGAAACTACTCGAAGACAAGAAAGAAACTGACTTTTGCTCTGAAAAGAACTGCTTGGTGTACCAAGGGGCGGGCTTCCCCATTTGGAAAAATGCCTTGAGTGAAATCATAGAATTGGTAATCATCAGGATCCGAGAAACATTACAAAGGAAGAAATTATGGGTCATGAAGCTTGAACAAGAGTGATTAGCATTAACGATTCTTTTAGAGTTTGTCTAGCAGCTTTTCCAGTCTTTACCAGAAGACCCAAAATTAAAATAAATAAATAAATAATTTTTTAAAAAAGAAATTCAAAAAAATATTATTTTTAAATATAGACAACCGAAAAAGAAAAAAAAATGCCAAAAAATTTGGAGGAGAAATCTCAGGAGAGAAAGGCCTGAATTGAACTTTGAATATGTTGAAGCTTCAGCCATTTTTGACAGCTAGAAGAAAATAAAGAGCAACATTAAAACTTGACCACCATCAGTATGAGGATAAGAGACCACGGCCACCACTTCTGCTACTTGCAAAAGCACACTAGCTAACATTTTTAATTGTTTTGGTGGTAGCCTCTGGTCTTTCAGTATGAAATGCAGAGCAATGGATAGTCTCAGTGAAAATTTCAGAGGAATATCCAAAGCCTCCTCAATTTTCAGCACCTTCAGGGAGTGAAATTCAGTTCAGAAGCATTGAGTCAAGCCTCCTTCCGAGGCTTTTCTTAGAGGCTTTTTTTTTTTAAGTTTTTGGCTGTGGCCAGGTTTGAACCCACCACCTCTGGTATATAGGGCTGGCACCCTACTCCTTTGAGCCACAGGCACTGCCCCTTATAGGCTCTTTTTCCCCCGCACTCACTAAAAGTTTTTCTAACTTTTTCAAAAGTCTTCTAATGCATGAATGTGACCTTTACCGGAAAGCCTAGAACATCAAAATGAAGAGCATGATAACACTTCCATTTTTTCACTGCCTTAGATGGCATGGTACAAGCTCCTCGCCAAGAGATAAGCAAAACCACAAAAGTCTTCGATACTCAGGAACCTGATATTGTCCAGAAATATGGAGTAACCTCAGGAACAACCATGGCCATGTGATCTAGGTTCAGCTCAAATCTGTGGTCAGAAAAACACAATACAATAACCAGAAGTAATGAAAAGACATTTAAACATGTCCTTTTAAAGATGGCAACAGGGGCTCAGCACCTGTAGCTCAGTGGCTAGGGCACCAGCCACATACTCCAGAGCTGGCAGGGTTTAATCTAGCCCAGGCCTACCAAACAATAATGACAACTACAACCAAAAAATTAGCCAGGTGCTAAGGCAGGTGCCTGTAGTCCCAGCTACTCGGAAAGCTGAGGCAAGAGAATCACTTAAGCCCAAGACTTGGAGGTTGCTGTGAGCTGTGACATCACAGCACTCTACTGGGCAACATAGTGAAACTCTGTCTAAAAAGAAAAATATGGAAAAAATGGCAACAGGATGGAGATATACTTTTAACACCACAAATTGTCTTTGCCTATTTGGTGCTGCAATAACACAATACCACAGACTGAGTAATTAATACAAAGAAATGTCTTGGTTTACAATTCTGGAGGCTGGGGATTCTAAGGGTAAGGTACTGCAGGTTTGGTGTCTGGTGAGGTCCTCCTTTTTGAAGATGGCCCTTGCCTGCTGCATTGTCTGGAAGGGAGGAAGCCGGAGGCTCGCAAGGCAGGAGTAGAAAGGCCAACAGCATGTGTGAGATCAAGACAGGGTCGGCTTGCCCTTTTACAATGGCACCAATCTCACGGCTTGGGATGTGGGGCCCTCATGGACACATCCCCTTTATGTCTTAATTTTATACAATGCTCAATTACATTGCAGCATGAGTTTTGGAGGGGACAAACTTTCAAACCCTAGCACTCCTTCTGTAATTCTTAACAATCCCACACGAACAGTAGCAGTTTCCAAATATTTTCCGCTCTAATCCTCTGAACCTCCAACCAAACACTCCACTCAGCCTCACCGTCCTGTGGGCTTTTGTCTTTCCTTCCTCTCTCATTTTCCTTCAATCTTACTCTTTTTTTGTCTTCTTAAAGTAAACACCTATCTCTCCTTTTTCAGTTTCCTTAAACATTCATTGGCCCAAAGCAATATGAAAATAATGTAGGAACTGAAATGATTCTCTTTAGAGGTCAGGGGCAGTGGGAAAGAAGGGGTAAGCTTGCACACATTAAAATTTTTGGTCCCCATTGCGTGTAAACGCTTAGTTTCGAAACAATTTATTGCTATTGTGTTTTATTTTATTGTCAGACTCCCAGCTCTTCAGAAGACAAGTAGAATTATTATGACGTCTCTGGGTCATTCTCTTTTAGGGTCCCTTGGGGTTTTGGAATCATTGGAAAGCTAAATAGAATTCTCTATGTCAAACCACACAGAGATCTCAAGAGTCCTCTAACTTTGAAGATGCCAAATTATTTGATTCTTCCCTGGCCTCAGAGAATAAATGTACTACAGCGCCAAGTTCTCAGAGATACGCAGCTTTTTACGTTGCCTCTCACCAGCCGCAAGCATGCACTTTCTGTTTGCTTCAAGTACCAGTAAGAGGACATTTCCATGTTGTCTCTTTTTCTTACAAAGACTTTGTTTTCAACCTATTTTCCTTTTAATGGGTAAAGAGAAGCTTCATTTTATGACTACTCAAATTTTCTCTAATGTTTAAGCATTAGAGTACTACCCAAGGCGGGGAGACACTATAAAAATATAGAGCACACTTCTTTTTTTTTTTTTTTTTGAGTCAGAGCCTCAAGCTGTCACCCTGGGTAGAGTGCTGTGGCATCACAGCTCACAGCGACCTCCAATTCCTGGGCTCAAGCGAGTCTCCTGCCTCTGCCTCCCAAGTAGCTGGGACTACAGGCGTCCACCACAACACCTGGCCACTTTTTGGTTGCAGCCATCATTGTTGTTTGGTGGGCCCGGGCTGGATTTGAACCCGCCACCTTAGCTGTACGTGGCTGGCGCCTTAGCCTGTTGAGCCACAGGTGCCGAGCAGAGCACACTTCTTTTTCTCCAAAATATCCAAGGAATTTTAGGTTATTTATAATTGAGCTGGTAGATAACCATAGATTTTAATATCATTTACTAGTTTTAATTACATGAAGTATAACAATATAAAAATAATATGGATTTAAAAAAATTCAAGATATGCTTGGGCACATAGTAGGACTTCAATAAATATTCATGAATCATTCTTCAAGAGACTAAATTATTGAAAGTGGTTGCAAGATAATATTCCCTTACTAGAAAACTAAAACACTAATTTCTTCTGAAGACAAAGACATTTTTAAGCAAATTTTATCTTAAGAAGTAGTCCAATTTTAGATAATTTATTTGAATAATGTTCCCCATGATAATAGTTGCACACATTTTAATAATTGTCATAAATGTATTAGGATGTGCTATAGAACATAGTGAATTCAGGGGAGTAGGGTTGTAACTATGGTAGACAATGTATTTCCTACTCAACCCTCAATCTGTCTAGCACTACTTTAGTTACAGAATGTATAAGTATCCCTTATACCTGCTTAACTGTTTATTCAGCTGAGTAAAGAGATATCAACCTAAGTAGTTCAAAATAGCTTCAGACTTTACCTGAGTGCTAGATTGTTTTAGAGACATTATTGACGTATACACAGTAGATGGTGATTACAGGAAATAAATGAAAATCATTCCAAATGAAGGAATCCCTATTTAAAGTGCATTATGTACCACTTGTGAGAAATGCTGAATACTTGAACTTGGAATGAAAGAAAAATTGGAATAAAGTTCTTTAATATTCGATAGCTATTCTGTAAATGCATATGTTTAATAGCATTATAAAATATCACTTCTGAGTCCCCGTTATATTTGCAGACAGCATATTCTTAGGTCACAAAGTTATGATTCATATATATCAAGTCACTTAGCACTGCTGGCAAGTGTTGCCAGCCTGAAACATAAAACAGAGAGGATAATAAAACTTTAACAAGCAGCAATAAAACTAATGAAATATAATCTCAAATATACTACTCTAATTCATCCCGAGAGGAAACACAATCACCCAATCCTAAGGATAAGGAAATGGAGCCAGCTCCATAAAAACACATATTCATCATAGCAACATGGATCATTTTAGAATTAGAGCTAAAAGAAAATTCAAGCTGGTTAGAGTAGTGCAATTATCATGGCCAAACAGATGAGGATGACAGGATGAAGCAATAGTTCACATGTGCTTATTTTGGCTTCATATTTAAAGCTATTGAAATGAAAATATTGATATTATTTTTAATAGGGATAATCTTTCATGCTGAGTATTGGAGACATTTCATGATAAACTGAGCCACATTTAAGAAGTGAGGTATGATTTCCAAGATCAATAAGTGAGTGGGTCACAAGTTCACTTACATACAGTTTGCATGTGCCTATAATAACCAGTCCACCTCGTCCCAATAACTTCAGACTGACGGTTAGGACTGTGTCTCTGGACAGTACAATTATGTGTTTCCCCCATTATATCGCCTCTGTTTTTGAGAAATTAGAATTCCAAATTAAAGGACAAGGCAGGAGAGAGAGGAAAGAGGAAAGAAGAGGAAAGGAAAAGTAAAGCCGGGAAAGGAAGTGAGAGGAAAAGCACAATTTGCTTCAAGTCCTTTTCCTGTAGCTTTGATAACGCTGCACAAAGGTGTGCAGAGCAAACTACACAGAGAACAGATTTATCCAAAGATGACATCAGAATAGACAAGACTTCCTTTTCTTTTAATAGACAACCCTGCGATTAGGCATTTGGTATAGTTCTCAGATCCAAGTAAGTCAGTAAAAGGAAACAGATCAATAAATAATTGTTCGTTCTCAGAAGCATCCACAAGACAGCTCGGAGTTCTGTGCTAAGTTTTCCATGCACAGAAGAGTTTTGTAAAAATCAGAGATATTCATATTAATGATTGATTTCCCCTAGGAGGCTCAGGAAACACATAATGTCAAGTGGGGTTAAACGATGAATAAGAAAGGATATGAATCCCTGCTCAGGTATGTTTAAAATAAGCAAAATAAGGAAGGGCAAGATAAAGAGATGATAAAGAAATTTAGATTTCTGTTATTCAAAGGATAACCTAAATAAACCAGCAAGAACTTTTTCCCAATAGAATGAGCTCATGGACAATGAGATTACCTGCTCTAGGCACAATTAACTGAAGAATTTTTGAAAACTAGAATTAGGCCAGTCAGGATGGCTCACACCTGTAATCCCAACACTATGGAGGCAGAGGCGGGAGGTTCGTTTAAGGCCAGTTGTGCAACATAAAGAGAGCTCATCTCTACAAAAAATTTTAAAAATTTCCCAGAGACTTTAACATGTACCTGTAGTCCCAACTACCTAGAAGGCTGAGGCAGGAGGATCACTTGAGCCCAGGAGTTCAAAACTGCAGTGAGTTATTTTTGCACACTGCTGCACTTCAGTTTGGGAAACAAAGTGAGACCTTGTCTAAAAAATAAATAAATAAATAATAAAATAAAATCTTGAAAACATAACAATGGAAAGAAATAAAGTGTCATAAAAAAATGTGTGAATAGTAGAAATGAATTTTTCTGTTTGTTTGTTTGGTTGGTTGGTTTTTTGCAGTTTTTGGCCAGGGCTGGGTTTGAACCTGCCACCTCCGGCATATGGAGTGAGCGTCCCACTTCTTTGAGCCACAGGCGCTGCCCTCAATTTTTCTGTTTTTATGCCAACATTTTGTGAGCATAAAATAGAATATGAAATTTAACTATACAATAAGTATGTAATCAAATATATCATATTTGTTTTCTGTTGCCTCATTTATATTTTAAAATATGTATTGGTTTTATTTTAATTTTATACTTAGCTATCAACTATTTTCTGTGTACCTGACATTTTAATAGCTAGGTAAAATTTTCCATCACTGAAATATCTGGTTTGTTATTTACCTCTGAGGGGTGTTCTAAGAATTAATAATATAGTGGAAAAAACACTTTAGAGAAAATACAAAATTAGTTTTGGGGTGGCGCCTGTGGCTCAACAACTAGGGTGCTGGCCCCATATACCAAAGGTGGCAGGTTCAAACCCTGCCTCAGCCAAACTGCAAAACAGAAAAATAGCCAGGGGTTGTGGCGGGCACCTGTAGTCCCAGCTACTCAGGAGGCTGAGGCAAGAGAATCGCCTAAGCCCAGGAGTTGGAGGTTGCTGTGAGCTGTGTGACACCATAGCACGCTACCAAGGGCAATAAAGTGAGACTCTGTCTTTACAAAAAAAAAAAAAAAATTAGTTTTGCAGGAGCTATATAGGTTAACAAAGATTAGATGCTACTTTTTTTCTGCTTAATATAAATGCCTAATCATTCTTTCCACTAAAATAAAACTAAGCCACGTGCAGTAGAGTGCACCTATAGTCCCAGCTACTTGGGAAGTAGAGTTGAGTTCAGGAGTTTGAGACCAGCCTGGGCAACATAGCAAGACCCTGTCTCAAAAAAGGAAAAAAAAAAAAAAAAAAAAGTAATATCTTCCATATATACCTGCTTTCCCTGATTTCAACATAAAGAACATAACTTAGCAATATTTTTATTATGAAGAATGTTCTATGAAATAAGAGAACTGAGCTTGGTCACCTTTGTGCTCTAAGTGGATAATTTGGGTTATTACACCATCTGAAGTCTTTTTAAGCTTACTTTCTCACATAAAGTATTCATGTACTGCCATCGTGTGGTAAGCAAAGTACATACGGCTTATTTGAAATGGTATGAAAAATTCCATCAAAAAAGGAATGTGCTATTTGTTTTGGTTCGTGCCCATAGCCTTCATCTTGTCAAAAGAGTCTAGCAAAAAAGTTAGCTGTAGAAACCTTATACCATAGATCTCAGCCCAAGTACTTATTTATAAGAGGGCCCCAATGGCGTATGTTTGAAGTCAGAGCAAGTCAACTCAGAAAACCACAGAAAACAAATAACATCTCCCATTTCAACTGTTTAATATTCCATGTACCTTACACAAAAGGTCTATCAAATATTCAAATTTCCATTTCTTAGCTAATAATTTCCAAAACCAAAAGTTACACTTAAAGTGATATTTTATAACTGTAGTATCTTTTTTAAGTTAAAAAAAAAAAAAGGAGAACTAGGTACGTGAATGGCAAGTACAAGGCACTCATGGGGTGAACCAGAACAGCTAAAATTAGAAATGATAAACAGAGAGCTTATCCTAATTTTCTCACTAAGATCATTTGCATCTATTTTCAAGAGTATAAAATTGAATTTAGATCCAATTCTCTTCTGCTTAATTTCCAGTATCGTCTCTAATACTGAGAGAGGGATATAATCATTCAAATCATGATCAGAATGAAATGATTTTCATGGATTTATATTTTATGAGTTAAAATTTTTCCTCCAAAGTTAGAACATGAAAATCAAAAACTCAGCTTAAGAAGGGAGGGATTCTGGATTTAATGTAAAAGTTCATCTCTTAATTTTTTTCTAGAAATAAAATATTTGCAAAATTTAAATTTTTTAAAAAGTAGGAAAGTGAAATTCTGTTAATAATTTCTCTTGCCCTGGAAATTACTAAGTGAGCTGATGCAATTTGTGTCTTTAATTGATAGTGTAAAGAGAGAAATATGGAGTGGCACCCGTAGCTATAGTCTAAGCAAAGAAGGGGCATTTGATGTATGGGTACAGTGTACAGTGTTACACAAAGAGTGATCTAAATACCATAATGAGACCAGGTATAGAATCTGAGATGAAGCATTTAGAAAGCTGAGTAATCTGAGAGAGTACTTTTTTGTCTGCTGATTGTTGGGGTAGGGCGCTGGCCCCATATACCAACACTGTATGTATGTATAGGTTCGAACCCACCCCAGGGGCAGCTAAAACAATGACAGCTGCAACAAAATAATAGCCAGGCATTGTGGTGGGCACCTGTAGTCCCAGCCACCTAGGAGGCTAAGGCAAGAGAATCACGTAAGCCCAGGAGTTTGAGGTTGCTGTGAGCTGTGACGGCACTGCACTCTACCCAGTGCGACAGCTTGAGACTCTGTCTCAAAAAGAAAAAAAAAGTGATTGTTTCAACTTTTTTGTTTTTGTGTATCATTTCAAGAAATGTCAAATACCATTCAACACATTGTCTCATAATATAAGGTTGGTATACGCCAGTTAACTCCATGAGAAAGAATCCTAATTTATTTTCCTCTTTCCTTTCAGCACCAACCACAAATTTCTTATTTGTTAAAAACTATAAAATTATCAACACATATAAAATCAGGATAAACATAAGTATAAATCTAAATTTTGTTCTTAAACCAGCACTGGTTCTATAATTTCCTTGCACTTAATATAGTGACTTTCTCCATACCACATGTTCATCAGTTTATAACACTTTTTTAAGAACTGGTTTTTCTTATTACCTTTAGTAGAAAAGAAAGCTATTTGTATATGAGAGAAAAGTTTTAAAAAATGATCTAGGGCAGCCCCTGTGGTTCAGTGGGTAGGGTGCTGGACCCATATAGCAAGGGTGGCGGGTTCAAACCCAGCCCTGGCCAAACTGCAACAAAAAAATAGCCAGACATTGTGGTGGGTGCCTGTAGTCCCAGCAATTCAGGATACTGAGGCAAGAGAATCACCTGAGCCCAGGAGTTGGAGGTTGCTGTGAGCTGTGTGATGCCACGGCACTCTATTAAGGGTGATAAAGTGAGACTCTGTCTCTACCAAAAAAAATCAAAATGATGTAGTAAGTCAAAATCCTAATGAAGAAAGAGAAAATGTAGTGATTAGAGATGGAAATTTCCTAATCTAAAGATACATTTGGTCACCAATTTTTAATATGAAAAACAAAGCAAACTCAGTAAACAGACACAATGAAACAAGTAGAAATCCCAGAGAAATATCAACAGTCTGAAGGGCCTTAATAATTAAGGGAGATAGGTCCACAATGAAGACCAGTCTATCTACAAGCTATTTTATTGCCTGCCAATCCCAGAAAACAATTACGTTTCCATGGGTTTGATTAAGCATGAGTGTGGGGATGGGGGCCAATGGTAGGGCTGCAAATTGAAAGTCACCTGAATCCTCAGCTTTCATGAAAAAGATGATGGGCATTCAGATGATCTGGCTATAGGCAGCACTGGGCAGCTTCATGGACACACGTCTGCTGTCTTAAGGAGAAGGAAGAATGGAATTCTTTTGGCTGTGAGTGCAGAAACTCATTTGCTATAGTCTAAGCAAAGAAGGGGCATTTGATGTATGGGTATAGTGTACAGTGTTACACAAAGAGTGATCTAAAGACCATAATGAGATCAGGTATAGAATCTGAGATGAAGCATTTAGAAAGCTGAGTAATCTGAGAGAGTACTTTTTTGTCTGCTGATTGTTTAATAAAAAACATGGGCTCTGTATTCATTTCTATGGCTACCGTAACAAATTACCACAAACTTCTTGGCTTAAGGTAGGAGGAATTTATTCTCCCACAGTTCTGGAGTCCACTCCAGTCATCCTCTTTGAAGCAGGGCCTTGAGCTACTGAAGCTTCTTTGCCAACATAAGCAGAGAACAGGAAGTGCTTAGAATGTGTAACCACATGCCTCCCAAGAAGGCCACAAGCTAAGGACTGATTGGTGCAGGCATATGAAAGCCCAACTCTTTGCCTTGAGTCAGGACAATCAGTTCATTGTAATTTACATGCCAAAGTTCATGCCGGATCAGGCTGGTCAGCCTTGCGTGAGGTGGTACTGTGGAGTCTTACCTTCCCTCACCTGCTGCCCTCACTCTCTTATCAATTTAACTGGGAGCATGTCCTTCATAAATTACTGACATATGAATCCCTAGCTTAATGTCTCGTCATTTAGAGGAAACTGGCCTAACGCAAAGAGTATCGTGCAGATACTTTGCTTAATGTTCCCTTATATTGGAGAACCCAACCTAAGACAAAGATAGTCACCATCCCAACAAAGGGTGATACAGGCAACCAGACCATGTTGAAGATCTGGAACCAGATCACCCACATCTCTTTCTGGGCACCTAGAACCTCAGGAACCGCTCTCTTTTTTCCTGTACATCTATGTTACTTTTGTCTGTGGACACAGCCATCTCTGCATTATCACACTTCAAACCTAATTTTTTAGTCTCAATGCGTGACTTCCTACCATTTAACGCAGCAATTTTTCGCAACCTTTTAAAGAATTTTACAGTAGTTTTATATACAGGAAATTTATTTCCATGAAATTTATTAGAAGAAAACTCAGAGAGGACTAACTTACTCGAAGCTACTAATTTGGAAAGGGAATTTCGATCTTTGTTACCGAAGCCAACTCATTGCTACACCATTAGACTTTCTTAACTTGTTTTCTTCTGCGTCAGCTCTTTTGCCCAGTGTCAAACAATAATCCTACTTGTAAGGCAGTGCTCCTTCCACACCAGCTGCCTCACTCTACTTCTTTCCCTCTCTGAAGTCCCACTTCACTGCCACCCAAGTCCACAGTGTTAATGGAAGACTCATGAGGGTGAAGGATGTGCCCCTTGTGCATACTGTTCCCTGCCATGTGCTCCATTTTCTTAGAATGTGCAACTTACCCCCTGTAAGGAGTTGTTGGCCTGCATCTGGGTCCATGTGAGAAGTTTCAAACAAGTATAAGTGTTCCTGTCTCTAGAATGAATTAAATGCAATTATGTAGTAGACTGTATCAAAACTCCTCTCATCCTATTGTGGTTGTTTTATTTTTTTTAAAAAGACTCTTTATAATTTAAGCCACTGAATAGGATTAAAGATAGGGAGTAGTTCTTGACTGTCCTTGGCAAAAATCAGAGATTAAAACGGGTTTGTATTACTGAAGCTTTAGATCAGAGATTACGGCTTAAAAATAAACAATATAGGCTGGGTGCGGCGGCTCCTGCTTGTTAAACCAGAACTCGGGAGGCTGAGGTAGGAGGAGAATCCCTTGAGCTGAAGAGCTGGAGAAGGACTGAGTAAAAGCAAGATGCCATCTCTACTAAAAATAGAAAATATTAGCTAGGTATTGTGGCAGACACCTACAGTCTCAGCTCCTGGGGAACAGAGGCAGAAGGGTGGCTTGAACCCAGGAGTTTGAGGTTGCTGTGAGGGGGGCTGATGCCATGGCACTCTAGCTGGGCAAGAGAGTGAGGCCATGTCACAAAAAAATAAATAAAAACAAACAATACAAGGGAAAAATTACTATCTTACAGAAAATTGGAAAATAATTTCAAACTTTTAATTCAAACTAATAAATTCAAAATTCTGCCTTGCTGACAGAGTAGGATCCCATTGTGGGTGAACATTAGGGAAGTGGCTCCCTACATCCCATATCTTAAAAGAAAGTTGAAATCTACTTTGATACAGTATGCCTAAACTAAATATTTTATTGACTCAGGCATTGTGTTAGCCAACATGAAGGCCCTATGGGCCCTGCTTTCAAGGAGGAGGATGCTTACAATCTTTCTGCAACATAGTATATTAAGTTTTAATCATTCAATATGTAATTATTGAGTTCATTCCTCCAGGAACTGGGATCCAAGGTGATAAAAGAAAATATACTGTTTCTGCTTTAATGATATATGTTATTTAGGAAAGCAGATACATACATAATACTTGATATAAACATTCCAAATTATATATAAATCAGCACATTGTACCCCATAAAAGCAGTTATGTACACAGTTATGATCTAATAAAAAAAAGAAACTACAAACGCTGCAAAATCTCCATTATTTTTGATGGCTGAGTAATATTCCATGATATACCTATACCATAGCTTACCAATCCACTCCTGGGTTGAAGGACATTTAGGCTGTTTCCACACGTTAGCAATTGTAAATTGGGCTGTGATAAACAGCCTAGTGCAAGTGTCCTTATAATATAAGTTGCTTTTTTTTCTTCTGGATGGATGCCTAGCAATGGGATTGCAGGATCAAACGGGAGGTCTAGATTGAGTTCTTTGAGCTTTCTCCATACTTCCTTCCAAAAACGTTGTATTAGTTTGCAGTCCCACCAGCAGTGTAAAAGTGTTCCTTTCTCCCCACATCTGCGCCAGCATCTGCAATCTTGAGATTTTGTGATATAGACCATTCTCACTGGAGTTAGATGGCATCTCAGGGTGGTTTTAATTTGCATTTCTCTAATAATTAAGGATGATGAGCATTTTTTCAAGTGTTTACTGGCTATTTGTCTGTTGTCTTTAGAGAAGATTCTATTCATCTCTAGATCAATGGGGATGAAGATTCTATTCATCCCCATTGATGTATGGGATTGTTGGTTTTTTTCTTGTAGATTAATTGAAGTTCT
>CAUYRH010147608.1:0-13757 GCA_963574655.1 Perodicticus potto | reverse complement strand
CTCAAGCTGTCACCCTGGTCAGAGTGCAATGGCATCACAGCTCACAGCAACTTCCAATTCCTGGGCTCAAGGGAGTCTCCTGCCTCTGCCTCCCAAGTAGCTGGGACTACAGGCGCCCGCCACAACGCCCGACCATTTTTTGGTTGCAGTCGTCATTGTTGTTTGGCGGGCCTGGGCTGGATTTGAACCTGCCAGTTCAGGTGTACGTGACTGGCACCTTAGCCCGTTGAGCCACAGACGCCGAGCCGAAATAGATTTTTCTTAATCGTCCTGGCCATTTTTTTTTGGAGACAGAGTCTCACTGTGGTTGCCCTCGGTAGAGTGCCGTGATGTGAGGCAACCTCAAACTCTCGGGCTTAAGCGATTCTCTTGCCTCAGCCTCCCAAGTAGCTGGGACTACAGGCGCCCGCCACAACGCCTGGACAGTTTTTGGTTGCAGCCGTCATTGTTGTTTGGCGGGCCTGGGCTGGATTCGAACCCGCCAGCTCAGGTGTATGTGGCTGGCACCTTAGCCTGTTGAGCCACAGGCGCCGAGCCGAGAGTGAATTTTATATCAAGGTGGTCTAGAGTTTTCAACAGAATGTCACAGGAATTTTGACCAAAGGAAGATTAGAAATCATGGTTTAGGTTTTTTTTCTTCTTAAAGTATTTTGAAAGCAAATGTCCTTCTCATCCTTCTTTATTTTGAAAAGATGAACCCATAGCAAACATGTAAATGTCATCAGTAAAACTGGAGGCTCATCTTGGAAAAATATACCATATTATTACTAGCAACCTCTGAGTCCCTTACTAAGGGATCTGTCCGTTACTAACCTCCTAGTTCTTTAATTTTCTTACTTGTAAATTAAGAAGTTTGGATTAGATGGTTGAATTTTAAGATCACTCCCAACTGTCAAATTATAAGACTAGTCTGGAAGACTCACATATAAACTTAAAAAATAAATAAATAAGATATTTGGTTAGAATATCCTTGTAACAGAAAATGATTTAATTAACATGATCAATAAAGTGTTTACACAGGAACTTGAACTCTGTGAATTCTCAGAATGTCATAGAAACTATTATCTCTCAACCTCACACCTTTTGAAGGTTAGACATTTGATTTTAGATGAAATTAACTGATTGGTTTATATCTTCCACTGTTTAAATCCTTTTCTGCTACAATGTTCAAAACGCTTAATGAACAAAAGCAAACATTGTGGTGGCCTACTGAGATAAAATGAGGAAATTAAGCAGTACAGCATGGTATAAACACATGGCCATGTAATCTAAACATGTGGTTGAAAGAAAAGGAAAACGACTCTTGTCTTCTCTAGAATACTTGTTGCAGCTTAGCAGCAGGACACTCCTAATGCTGTTGGAAATGAGTGGTATATAATCACTGTGGAGAGGAAAGAGAGAAGCTGGCTGAGAAATCCTGGGCAGGTTTAGACATTGTAGGACTTTGCTGTTTATTTGTTCTAAAAGGAAGTTCAGGTTCTCTCTTAGCCACCACCCTGGGAGAAACCTACAAATGTTTGCTATCCACTTGGCTCTACCATAAGCCTAGTGACCTAAAATTACTCATCTCATTTGACTGGAGCTTGGACCACACGTCTGACATTTTTAAGCCATTCAGAATAAACTGGTCACATCATGAAGAGCTGTTTTCAAAAATCAAGCAGATTTGCACTGCTCCATGTGCATTTGATGGGCTCAGAACAGATCCCACTTGATATGAGAACAGAGGTGTTGACGATTCTTTATCTCATACTCTAATTATCTGTTTGAAGGTGAAGGTATTAGGCTAAAGCCTACTGGCAGAAACAAATTTTGAAGAACAAAACCAAACCAGACAATAAATACATCTATAGGGAAGACATCAATATGCATAGGATTGGGTTGCTTTTTTGAGCCTGCTAAATTGGCCAGTTTCTGGTTATTGGAGATATTATTAGAAAATAATAACTTATTTCCCTACTTTTAAAGTTTTCCAAATAGTTTGTTATTAGGAAAGCAATGCTAACTGAGTATGTGCCAGGCACTGTACCCAGCACAATTTCATATACGTAGTCCTCTGTACAAGCCTAAGAGGGAGGGAGAAGGAAATTGTGTTAGAAAAGGCAGAAGTTATTTTCTTAGGTTCAAAACTTGTCTATGGTGAAGCCAAAATTTAAAATTACTCCAGTCATATGCTCAAGCCAAAGCTCTTTCCACTGCCTCATTTACTGATCTACTAACAATGCTGATGTTTAAATTTGGACCTTCTGAAAATCAAAACAACAAAGTAACACCTGTTTGATACAGACAGTTGTGTGGGTCTGATATATGTACACAGTCAGTAAGTCTAATACTCACTGAGGTTCAAAGAAAGGGTAGAAGTAGTAACATTATCTTTTACAAGGAGACTTATAAACTAAATTTATTGCCAAAAAAGGAATGATGTTATATAAACATCCCTGTTGTTTATACATGCGTTATAATTTGTTGCTTTAAATATATGTAGATAGTATAACTCACTGTGATAATGTATCCTAAATTATCACAACTTCAAAGGTGAGTATTCTCATAATCTAATTATGAAAATTAATTCTAGTTTCCTGAAAGAAAGAAAAGCCAATCATTTCCCATAAGCCAATGATCTATCCATGGATTTAATAAAAACAGGCACTCTAATGGTTAACATTTTGTCAAAGTAGTGCTATACAGGAAGGCATAAAAAGTGCCAGTACTGCCCTCAAAAATCTTGCAAACCATAATGCAGAATAAGTCACACAATCAACTGTTTTGGACAATCACCTTTTTTTTTTGTTTGTAGCTGTCATTGTTGTTTGGCGGGCTCGGGCTGGATTCGAACCCGCCAGCTCAGGTGTACGTGGCTGGCGCCTTAGCCCGTTGAGCCACAGGCGCCGAGCCAATCACCTTTTTTTATCAATCACCTTTTATTTGTCATGCTGAACTAAGCACCGAGTTGTGATGTTTAATAAAACAAACAATGTCAATATTTTAATGCATCATGTCTGTAACTCATTCACTGAGTCAAACTTTCTCAAAAGGCTACCTTTTGACATTCACAGTCTAGAAGAGGAAGACAGCAAGTAAATAAACAGACGAAGACATCTCTAGTTACTCATTGGGAAAAGGGTTGTATAGGTAAAATGGAAAGTGAACAGGGACATCTTTTGTGTCAGCTTCATTAAGAGAGGCTTATCTGCAGGGCACCCTGAGGACTGATACAGCTCCCACCTTGCTAAGAGTCAAGGGCTGAGCATCTCAGCAGAGGGAAGAGGGTGGGGAAAGTCTCCAAGGCAGGAAACAGCATGGTGGTTCTGAAGTCAGAGGGAAGCAGCAGGGCTGGAGCAAAGTGTGTCAGAAAAGGGTCTCCTAAAATCAGGTGAAAGGTCAACTGGGGCAACATTAGGCACTCCAGAGGTGTATACTATATGTGAATGAAAAGACAAAGGATGAAGCAGGATCCAGAACATTTCCACGGAGGAGCTGGTATGTGAAATGAGATTTTGAGACCAAATATGACTTCTATAAGCCATGATGGTAAAAGAGGAGGTGAAAAAGACTGTGATGCCCCAAAACACTTTCTTTCTTTCTCTGAGACAGAGTCTCATTATGTTGCCCTGGGTATTGTGCCGGGTTGTCACAGCTCACTGGGCTTAAGCAATTCTCTTGCCTCAGTCTCCCAAGTAGCTGGGACTACAGGTGCCCCCCACAACACCAGCTATTTGTTGTTGTTGTTGTCCTTATTTAGCAGGCCTGGATTGGGTTCATACCCTCCAGCCTCGGTATATGTGACCGGCGCCCTAACCACTGAGCTATGGGTGCCGAGCCACCAAAACACTTTAGCAATGATGTATGGTCTCAGATGATTTGAAAGCTTCTGCAAGGAGGTATGATAGACACATTTGTAGTAGGTGAGTCTACGTTAAATACTGAGATAAGATTTATGAGTTTTATTATTCGAGCAAAAAGGCAACCACTTAAGCATTATAAACAGAGAGCAGTGGGACCAAAGGAAGTTTGGTAAGGTTGGTCAGGAGGAATATGAGAGACAGACTGCGGGCCGAGATTCCTACAAGAAAGCCAATGAAATAGAATGGGCGTGAGGAGGTGAGTCTCAACCGAGGTGGTGGCCAGCGGGTGCAGGTGACCTGGTGATGGAGATCATTACCTTGTCACTAGTCACTAAGTGCCGCATTGCTGAGCTCGGCTCATTGCCATAAAACAGCTATAAACAACTGTTAGAGAAGCTAGATAAGTCGTTTGAAGACTATGCACTTGATCATTTCTCTCCTAGCTCTAACATTCACCTCTTTCTGGAGGCAGGCCAGCCAGAAAACATAAGCGCGAACTCTATCACCCTGCCCTCCGGCCAAATGGCATGGACAGAATTTCACGTTCATGTGATACCACAGAGGAGAATGAGGTGTGGCCCCAAAGACATTGTGTTGGTGCTGAGAATGTTGCTGATTGACGGTATCACACTGGACCATCTTTAGGGCAATCCTGGGTACGTGTTTTACTCATCTCTGGAATGTTTGTAATGGTTGGACAGTTGTACTTCTTAAGGGTATTTTAATGGTTTATTCTGATGGATAATTAGAAAGTTTGTGAGTAGTCAGTTTCCCCTTTCAGGAGTTACCACTAGAAACTTCAGAGCAAATTTGTGACCCTTGTAGTAAGTGCATCTGTCTTTATCCATTACCTTTGTGTTAACCGCCATGTTATGCCCTCACCTGTTTTCTCTTTTTGCTTTTATTCTATTTATTATATGAAATCTTGCTGAAGTTTATAGACTTTATAAACTGCTTTAAATATTTTCCAGAATAAGTAACAGTCTATTTAGGAAAGTGCAAATAAAATGCTGAATAAACACTAATTCTTTTCCTGTAGCCTGTCTCTCTTATCCTCCCTTGGGTGGGAGTTTTTAAAAAACAACAGGATAAAATAAAATAAAATAAAATAAAAGCATACATGTGTTTGTCTTCTGCTTTGAAAGCATCCTGCCAAAAGGCAAAATAGTGTAAGAAACCAAAGGCCTGCAACTCCATACATCTCTCCATAGAAGAAATAGTGGAGCGGAACTTGTAACATAGTTACAAGAGACCATGAGAAGCTAAATTTTAAAAGAAAGTAGAACAAAAATAAGGGATGAGGGAGCGATCAGGGAAATGCCCTATATAAAATTCACCTCCCTACATTGACCATGTCCTTAAACTGACCTGATTTTCATAGGCCGACCTGCACCACGTGTCTGTGTCAGTATAGTAGGCCAAGGTCCTTATGTCGACCACAGATGATATTGACCAGTTTGTTACAGTCCCTTGGATGGTCACCCTTATAGCAGTTTTACCGTACTTCTACTTGGAAAGGTTGTTTAATGGGTACAAGCATACAGTTAAATATAAAAAAATAACATTCGGATTGGTTAAATCTGTAGGGTAAACATTGTTTACAATAATCTGCGGTATATTTTAATATAACCAGGAGAAAATAACTGTTTCTAGTATAAAGTAAAGACAAATATTTAAAGTGGTAGATATCCCAATCACACTAATTTTATCTTTACAAATTACATGAATGTATTAAATTATTAGTTACTTCAAAAACATATACATCTGTTCATATATCACTTTTAAAATATTAAATCCAATAAATAAATAAACAAATACTTCTGATTTTAACCACTAGATGGAGTAAAGCCAAATACTACGTGGCGTGGTTGGTATTGAAATGATGAGACTGTTCCATTTCCAATATAATAAAGTGCACTCACTGGTATGGTGAAATTCATTCAGATAAGGAATTTTGTGTGTGTTGCCTGTCATTTTCATAATTTCTATACTGAAAGGACATTTTCATAAGAAGCATATGATGTTACAGGTGATAGAAAAGAACCAGCAAGTTAAAAAGGCGATCCCAAGATCCCACAGGGATTTTCAACAGAGTTGATGATAGAAGTCATTGTCCCATGCAAGAGGCTGACAGGTAATTCAGACCTGTATTATGTATTCCACTGGGTTCATGAAAAATAAAAAGAAAATGGTATCATAATGTGAGTCCCTGTAGTCACTCGTCAGTCCCTTATCCTTACTGAGTAGCTAAATAAATACCTTCCCTCCTCACTCATGGCATCACCCTATGTGTTTGTGAGTATAGGGACCACAGACATGAGCGCGGTACTGTGATTCTAGAAACTAAAGAAAACGTGTGAGGTGACAGGCACAACTACTGTGTTAGCCAGGCTTCAAGGTCATGTAGTCAACAACGATTGGTCTCCTACCATGTGCTCTGCACGGCATAGCAGCCATGAATGATACACACCTGGTTCCCACCCTGGTGTCTCTCTCCTTTTTTTTTTTGCAGTTTTTGGCCAGGGCTGAGTTTGAACCTGCCACTTCCGGCATAGGAGCCCGGTGTCCTACTCCTTTGAGCCACAGGCGCCGCCCCCGTGGTGTCTCTTAATAACAAAACATCTTGTGAATTGACTACCCGCCAGGCTGTGTTTCAGTCACTAGACATCACTTAATTGATTTAAACTTTACATCAATTCTGGGAGGTAGATATCATGATTATCCACATGCCTTTAATGTAGAAAGTGAAGTTCAGAAATGTTAAGTACCACAACTTGAAGTTCAGGTTTCTGTTCCAAAATTTAAGAACCTGAGAAGTCATCACTTCCATCCTCGTCACAAGAAAAAATGCTGAACATCAAACTAAAAGTCAACAACTCTTCTTAGATCCACCAGAGAATTTTGACTACAGAGGTATGAAGTGAGCACAGACGTGGAAACTCTTAAGAAAGAATCAAAAGAAAATCTCACAGATCAAAAAACTGTACTGAGAACAGATAAATTTCATGGGCTCATTAGCAGACGGGACAGAGCTGAGGAAAGAATCAGCCAGTTTAACATGTGTCAATGGAGAGTTCTGAAAGAGAAATGCAAAATCGGCAAAGAGAAAAAACAATGTAAAAGCTTGAGCAGAACATCCAAGAACTGTAGTACAATTACAAAGGATGCAACATGTGTGTGATGAGAACAGCAGAAGGAGAAGGAAAGAGTAAGTGGAAGGGGAGTCGGACGACCCGGTTGTGGGGAAAGTGCACGCCTGGGACATCTAGAGTCTTGGCTTCTCTGATGTGTTGGAAACAAATTGAGGAAGAGACACAAAATTCAAATAGGTTTCAACTGATGACCTTTACTGCCAACACAACTCAGAGAAAGTGGCTTGGACCCAAAGGCAAAATGCCTACCAACTCCTGCTTATCAGATTACAGTTGCTCGCTGAGTCAAGACACAGATGCTAAGCAATAAGCAAGCCCTGTGTGGGCTAGTTGCTTGAAGGAAGCAGACACCGGGGACAGGTGTCGCCCACCCATGGGCGGTCAGCAGACGAGAAGGCCGGGGAAGGAGAGCTGCACTCTCGGCCAGTCATCCTGTCCCAGAGAAAGCGCCTGAGTGGAAAATATCCTTCCTCTCTGGGAAGGGGGAATACCATCCCTTGTAGGAACTGTTAGGCACAGGACATAGGCATACAGCCAGGGAGAAAGCAACCTTTAAGAGGTCCCCTGTGAAATGTACAGGGGATTAATTTCAGTGACGGCAAGGTGAGGGATTCTGGCTTTTCCAGGCAACAGAAACACACTAGATTTATTATTCTTATTATTAATTTATTATTTTTTTAAGACAGAGTCTCACTCTGTCACCTGGGGTAGAGTTCCATGGCGTCATAGCTCACATCAACCCCAAATTCCTGGGCTCAAGTCTCCCCAGTACCTGGGACCACAGGTGCCTGCCACACCTGGCTAATTTGTCTATTTTCAGTAGAGACTATGTCTCACTCTTGCTCAGGCTGGTCTTGAACTTCTGAGCTCAAGCAACCACCTGCTTTGGGCTCCTAGAGTGCTAGGATTACAGGCGGGTGCGACTGTGCCTGGCCTAGATTTTAAAAATGATCATTTTAAATGATATTTGTTCTGATACATTTTTTTCAGATGGCTTTTGCGAGCACACGATGAGAAATGCACATTTAAAAGGACCATGGAAAAGGACAGAAAAAGAAAGAGATAGTCTATAAGTAACAATAAAAATCATGCTTATTCAGCTTTGTTTCCTATACCCTATGGGATGGGGAACAGCAGCTTGGTACATATAGTATTTATAAATGAATATTATGGCAGGAGACAACAGGGGCATATGGCAACTATTTATGCCTGTTGAGAAGAATCATCCAGAACCAACTATTCTTCAAAACATTCTTGAAGAATACCAATAAACCAATATATAACACCAATAAAATAATTCTAGCTCACTGACTATATAAATTAATCAGAGAAATAAATGAATTCTGTTTTCTCCAGAGAAAGTAGAGGCTTTAGGGTTCAGGTGGAAACTACTTGATAACATGAACTAATATTTCCCCTCCCAAATCTAGGATTGTTCAGAAAAATATTTGAAAAAAGAAAACACATTGAAGTATTTATGCAAACTTTTTCTGTAGGGAGTTTCAACTGTATCCAGTTGAAGGCATTTATTATTTCACTACAATATAGTTTGGTTGGTGGATGAGATTAAGAGCTATCAAGGAAGGGATTGGAAAGACAAAGATACGCCTCAAGGTGAAAGTGAGACTAGAGCGAAAGTGAAGGTCTAGAGCAGTGGTTCTCAACCTTCCTAATGCCTCCTCATGCTGTGACCCTTAAATACAGTTCCTCATGTTGTGGTGACCCCCAACCATAAAATTATTTTCGTTGCTACTTCATAACTGTAATTTTGCTACTGTTTTGAATTGTAATGTAAATATCTGATATGCGGGATGAAATCAGGGACATATTTGTCCAAGTTTATGGGAATAATGCCATGAAGAAAATGGCAGTGTATGAATGGATTAAACATTTTTCTGAGGGGACAGAAAGTGTCACTGATGAAGAGTATTCAGGTAATGAGTGGAACTGATGAAAAGAGCAAAAATCAATCAAATTGGGTGTCAACATTGTCAGTTGACTGTGAGAAGCACAACAGACCAAGCAAACATCAATAGAGAAGCAATTAGGAAAATCTGAACTGAAGATCTTGGCAGAAGAACGTGTGGCTTTTGCATAATGACAATGCACCAGCTCACATGGGACTGTGAGGTCATAAACAAATAACTGTATTAATCCCCCACCACTTACCTGATCTAGCCCCCAGTGACCTTTTTCTTCTAGAGATAAAGGAAATATTAAAAGTAAGACATTTTGATGACATTCAGGACATCAAAGGTAATAAAATGACAGCTTTGATGGCCATTCCAGAGAGCGTTCCAAAATTTCTTTGAAGGACAGACTAGGTGCTGGAGTTAGTGCATAACTCCCCAGGGGGGGTAGTTTGAAGCTGATCATAGTGATCTTCAGCAATGTGGTGTGTAGCACATTTTCTAAGATGAATTCATCAATTTAATTGTCAGGCCTGTATGTATGATAATTATGAATTAGAAAAATACATAAATAAATATGAAAGGTATGAGCCTTTAGAATCAATAACAATAAATACCTGTCATTGGACCAACTGCCCAGTGCTCTGAATCAATATCAATAGAAATGTCTCTCTTCTTAGTCCTGCCACCAAAAAGCTTTCTCTTCTTAGCATCCCCCACCAAAAACTTTCTCCTCTGTCTTAAAATAAAAGTTTCCACAAGTTAGAGAGGCTCTGCCCAGACCTTGAGTGATTCACTCTTTTGAATGACTATTCTTGTCCAGACATAGCTTTGTAAGTAGGCAAAAGAGATATTTCCTTAGGTAGATTCCAGGAGCAATGAGAATACTTGCTGCCTATGGCAGTAAGTAGCCTTCAAGAGGACCCCCAATGGCATCCACTTCTCAATATTCACACCCTGTGTAGCCCCCTCCAACGCTGCCCCAGGGTAGGTCAGTGTGTCAGGCAGGAGTAATTGGTATGTTACTCTGAAATTAAGTTTTGAGAGACACCAGGACTTCTTGGTTGCGCTTTCTCTTTGACTCCCAGATCACTAATTTTGGGATCTAGCCACCTCGTCATGAGGACCCCTGGAAATGAACCGAAGCCTCCTGCCAATAGCTACCCAAGTGAGCTGAGGACAGCATGCTTCAGGTCCTGCCAAATCCTCAGCCTACTGTGACCCCAGCTGACAGCTTGATGGCACCTTCAGGGGAGACCTTGACTGGAGTCACCCAGCTAAACACCTTCTGAATTCCTGATCCTCAGAAATCATGCCAGGTAAGGAATATTTTGAGTTTTAAGGTAATGTGCTATGAAGCACTAGATAACCAATACCCTGTCCATGAATAAGTTCATTTACTAATTCATGTATTTAACAAATATCTCTTAACTTTTACACTACAGTCTTTTAATCTCAGTAACAAGCACTTCGGAGACATACAAAAACAAAGGATCTGCCCTCAAGAAGCTAATAGAAACCTTCAGAACACATGTGCATGAAGTTTTAATTCAAGTTGATGAGTGCAACAAAAAAAGCACACATTGAGCGGCTCCTGTGGCTCAAAAGAGTAGGGTGCTGGCCCCAACTGCCAGAGATGGCAAGTTCAAACCCAGCCCCAGCCCTAAACTGCAAAAAAAAAAAAAAAAAAAAGGCACACATTTTAAAAAGCACACAAAAGGAGGGACTTAACCTATCCAGGATTGTTTAGGAAAGCTTCATAGAATTGTCATAATTGAACTGTGTCTTAAAGAACAAATAGAAGTTAGCCAATAAGGAGATGAAGTGCATTGCGTAGAAGAAGCAGGTATGAACCAAAGCTGAATTTATGAGACAGCATGCTGCATGCAGGGATTTGGAATCAGTTCCATGCTTCCAGAATGCAGTGCTGGAGGCACTTGCTGCCTATGGCAGGAACTAGCCTTCTAAAGGACCCCCAAGGGCGTCCACTTCTCAATACTCACCTAGAGCTGTATTATTACAAAGGATCCTCAGTGCCATATTGGAAAACTTGAAATTTATCCTATTGAGGATAGGTCTTGAGGAGCCAGTGAATATTTGTAAACAAAGAAAAAAATGTCACGATAAAACCTGCATTTGGCCAGTACCATGTTGTGGGGCCACACCTATGGTGCATCTTAGACGGGTTCAGACAAAACTTACTAAATGCAGAATACAAATGTCTTCATACAATAACTAAGAAAATGACATGACGGTTATGTCAAACAGTTTGATGAAAATGTTTCAGATTGTATATGAAACCAGCACATTGTACCTCTTGATTGCACTAATGTACTCAGCTATGATTCAACAATAAAAAAAAACAAAAACAAAAACAAAAAACAAACATGCATTTGGTAACAGAATGGATGGAGTATAGATTTGAGCAAAAAACGGGGAAGAAGCAAGGTTACTGTTGGGGAGCGGATCTTGCAGCTGTCAGTTAATGGATGTTAAGTACTAGATTAGCACTTTGCAGCAGGAGTGGAATGGACTAAAGGATGGTTTGGATGTGGGGACAAGCAAAGGGGGAACATGGGATGATGTCCAGCTTCACAACTGGGTAACATGATACCACCGTGAGGGAAAATATATGGAGTGGAGGGTTAAAGACCAAGTCTCTAAGTTCAGCCTGAGCTATGAGAAGATTGAAAAGTCTTCATCTTGATATGAAAAATGACATAATCAGTATTAATAGGTATGCCTACAATTTAAGTCCGTGTCCCCAGTAGGGAGGTATGACACCAGAGCACACCAAAAGGCAGTGATGTGCAGAGAACTGAGATTCAGGGTGTATGCACACGCTGATATGGCAGTCTTCCATTAATTGTCTGAAACTGGAATTTATATAAATTCTGGCAGTCTTTAGGGTATAGAAGAGAAGATGAAGGGGATTGAGATTCAGTGTGAAATGGAGGAATAAGGTGGAAACGGTATTACAAGCTGTAAGCCAAATATCTGGTTTAAAATGGGGTTTCCTTTTCAAACATGATATTATCGAGAGTAATTGGATTGTTTTGAATGTTATTTCTAGAGTTTCATTTTAAAATAAAATTATATTGGCCATTCAAAGCACAGACTGGATTGCCATCTGTTTCCTACTCCGGTATATTCTTGCCATCTGGCTTTTGGTCTTCTCAGAGAATGAGTGCAAGAAAGCAAATAGTTCGGGATCTGGGAAAGAATACACAATGGGACTTGACTGTGACAGCAGAACCCAAATCTTTTTCTTCTTATTTGGGAAAGTGTTGTTGGAGGATAAAGAAAAAAAGTGGGAAAGGGAAAGAAGTTAACTTTTTCTTTGATCATTTACCGCACGTTAGTCTTTGCTAGGTGTTTTCTGTATATGCATTTTATCCTTCAATCCTCTTAGACTTGGAAAGGGTGTGTAATTCATCTTCTTGCAGAAATGAGAAAGCAGGGCCTCAGAAAGGTGAAGTAATTGACATAAGCCAGAAAGGACACTGCTTTCATCATCTATTTTTTTTTCCTTAGTATGATGAGACAATGTTAAGGGCAGGAACAAAGTTGTCCCTTTGCTTGATAGGACACATTTTTGCACTGTCATGGAAGTGGGCTTCCCTCCAAACAACTCACGTGGAAAAGATAAAGAAGACATGGTACAATAAAGAGAGAAGAATTTTGTCTTTCCTGGTCTCGACCTATGGATATTTCCTCTTAGAATTAAACTCATGCCTATTAAACTTCCAATAAATATTTCAAGTGGAAAAATCCTCATTGCCCTTTTGGATTACAATGCTTATATTTTTTCATGCAGAGAACAAAGAAAGAGAGACAGAGAGGGGAAGTAAAAAAGAGAGAAAGAGAAAGAAAAATGGGTAAAGAGAGTGTACAGAACCTTGGTGGTACTATGTTGCCCAGAAAACATCACTGCTCAAAATTTGTATGTATTTGTATGAGCTTTTTTCTAGGCAAATGTATATGTGTGTCTATCTATGCACACACACACACACACACACACACACAAATGTGAGATTTTCCTATAAGGACTTCTGTACAATCTGCTTTTCTTTTTCATTTGTCAATATAGTGTGTAAACACGTCATTTTGCCTACATCTACCAAATTCTTTATAACAGTGTACTGTATTCTATCATTCAGGAATGGCTGCCAAATCCAAGTAGCACTTCAAGAAAGTGAATAAAGAGTACAATGGCATGCAAACTGGTACTAGCCACACTGAGAGTCTCCAGTACATTTGCTCTCTAGTGTTCATCTCTGTACTCAAGAACTGAGCACTTTCAGTTAAAATGATCCTGGAGCAGAAAAATATGAAAAACCTGTCATCAATTGCTGGAGACAGAACTAGACTTAGGTCCTCATCCACCTTGCTTTTGGTCCTCCTCCTTCTTTACACACCCACCTGAGAGCCTGTGTACTTCACGCTGTCTCTACCCCTCACTCCCATCATTGTGGGGATGTGCTCTCTCAGACATGCCCTCCAGCAAGGCCTGACCAATCCCCTCATCCCAACTCCTCTGACCTGGGGTTTATTCTCATGGTGCATTTTCCCCTTACTCACCGGAATGTCCTACAGAGTCACCTACATAAGAAGCAGCAGCCTGATTCTAATGAAAATACAATTAAGCCTCATAGCTAAATAAATTATCTATTTCTGTTGTATTACACGGTTACTGCAGACTTCATTTATTTTTTTTTAATTATTTTTTATTGAGTCATAACTGTGTACAATAATTCAGTCATGGAGTACAGTGTGCGGGCTTCACATACAATCGGAGATATTTTTATCAACCTGATTAATATAACATTCATGATATTTTCTCATTTACT
>CAUYRH010147606.1:0-10448 GCA_963574655.1 Perodicticus potto | reverse complement strand
CCCCCCCCCCCCCCCCCCCCCCCCCCCCCACCCACTTTCCCTACCCCCAGCCCTTCCGAGCGTCCCGTCCGTCCTTCCTTCCTTCCGACCTACCTCCCTTCCTTCCTTCCTTCCTTCCTTCCTTTCCCTCCCTCCCTCCCTCCCTCCCTCCCTTCCTTCCTTCCTTCCTTCCTCCCTTCCTTCCTCCTTCTCTCCCTTCCTTTCTTCCTTTCTATCTTTTTTTTAATAACTTGTCTTTGAAAGGAGTTCCATCCGATCACTCTTTCTGTAGTGCTGGGATCGGTTGTTACTTTCCCAGCTCCTGATGACACCTGCGTGTCTCCGCTCAGCACTGGTGCGATCCTCCCACGTCCCCTCTGGGTTTGGCCAGTGGGCTGTTACCCCAGGTAGTGCCTGTAGACACTGTACACCACTTGCTGAACCGGGCTGCTCTCTATTGCAGCTCTTGCAACATTACAAAACAAAACCCAACAGACAGCATCCTGGAAGTTGAGTGCAAGGGGCAAGGCCCCCCCAGTCATCCTAGTTGTCCTGACCAAGGACGTGTGAGCAGTAACAATCCTTCCCAACTGAGTCCAGCCCTAAGTGCCAATTCACAGAACCATGAGCAAAGGAGCTGCTGTGATTTCAAGTCATTAAGTTTGGGGACAGTTTGTTTCCCGGGACTCATGTCTCTGGAAACATAGTTTCCTTAGCTTCCATTCCATGTTATTTCAGCCTTGTGATTCTTTCTCTTTATACTTTCTCCTCCCACCTTTTATTTTTGCTCCTCTTTAAATATAGTAAGAAGCAGGATGCATTCATTTTAGTGAGGTTAGGTCATGAAGCAGAAATAGAAAGAACATTACTACCTGAGCAGTTCTGATCTATTCCTGCCATCTCCTTGGAAAAGTGCAAAAATCACTGGTTTTTAGGTAGTAAGGGAGCCACTATTCTCTGAGTCTGAAGCACGTAATTCGAACGGTGGCTGTCACTCTTGTAACAACTTGGCCTTCCCTAAGGTGCCTTTGGAAGGAATCACAAAGATTTTAAGGTGTCATCTATGTGAATTATTGATACTCTGCACTAGAAAAAAATGAATTATTTTGTCTTAATTTCCCATATCTATCTTGCATCATGCGTTGCTACTCAAGTGACAAATGTGCATAATCAATTATTTGTGTAGCCACAGTGAGTCACTGTACAGCACATTTTATTACTTATGTAATTTTGCTTGTGGTTATTTATGAGCAAGAGTAAAACCCAGTGCTTTATGTGTGAAATAAGGCTGTAATGTGGGCATGTATTTGACCAACAGGCTACCTAATTAAATAGGAAGAAAGTTTTATTCCACTGAGCTTGCCACGTAACACTTCTGACTCCAGGAAAATCTCATGGCAAAACTAAATAATATTCTCTGCGGCAGATCTGCCTAGAAGATTTTTCAGATAGTCAGTGAAACTAGATTCTTTTGTAAGCCTGGGGGCCTTCCTTGTGATTATTTCATTTAGCATTTCTTCCTGAAATTCCTTTGTGCTGGATTTAAGATATGGAAGGACCATTTCTTAGCTAGATGGCAAGAAAATGTTCCATGATCATCGTGAAGGTGCTCCATGCAGCATGGTGTGCTCACAGATTTAGTATTTCTCTTAGTTTAGTGAGTACCGACAAAGCTTTTGAGTTACTTGCTCCAATAAGCACACCAGAAGTGTTTTAAATTATAGAATGCAAGAAAATAGTTAAAGTAATAGAAAACTATCATTCATTTAGTTTTTTTTTTTTTGCTTATATCTGTCTGCACACAGGTTAATAGAACATGTTTTGACTAGTTTGCATAAGACAGAATAAATCTAGTAATTTTTTAAAATACCATTGAATGGAAGGTTCAATTAATTTCAAATGGGTTCTTGCATGTAGTTGAAGGAGGGTGTTTGGGCAAGGGGATTTTAAGAAATTTTCAGTGACTTGCCCATCAAATCATTTGGGGAGAGCTAGATTGATAGCATTCACTAAATCATAAATAATGCAAATTCTATTTAGCATAAAATGTTATTTTGCAGAATCAGAATTATATGAAAAGGGGTGTGTTTATTTTTCAGCTCCCTGAACTTCAAGCCTTAAATTCTTTTGGTTTCCCCTTTGTTTCCCTCTGACAAAAGTTAACCTTAAAAAAAGTTAAGTGACGTGGTCCACAAGACTTGGACCAGTAACCCCTCAAGGTTGACCCCTATTATCTGTTACTATTGTTTACCACCTGACTCTCATTTTCAATGAAATTCTTCCTTATTAGGGAGGTTTATTTCCTTTACTGTAGGACTGGTTTGAATAACTGCATTACTCCAGAATCTATTTGGTAGCTATTGTTACTTATCTGCTTGTTTTCTTTGTCCAATATGGATAGAAATAGTTGGCTGTGATATGAGAAATGAAGGTTTTATTTGGCCAATGGCATAATTTTTCTCTCATTAGATTTGAAATAATTAGGCCAGGAATAGGAACTAGAAAACATATGAATTATTGATGTTTAATCAGAAAGGAATCCTACATTAAAACATGATGCCAAACATTCCACTAAAAAAGCGAAAAGGTTTATATTGTTTTAAATTGTCTCCTTACCCAACTTGTAGAATGAAGTGCTTACGTAAGTTCTCACAGCCATCCGTTTGCAATTGCTTTTAAATTTATTTTCTGGTTTTGAAACACGAGAAATCAAAATACATTACAAACCTCAGAATGTTGCAAAGCACACTTGATCTCTTCTTCAAAAATAAATAATAGTGAACATGCCATTTAGTAGATAAATAGCATGATAAAGAGTAGACATGTTTATTTTACACTTAGAAAATCAGCTTAAGAGTTAGTTATGCTTCTGCGAAGCTGAAGAGTAGTTTTCAAACCTTAGAACGGTGATTATTTTGCCGAAGTAACCCATCCCTGCCTAAACAGGTGTTATTTTAGAATTGGAGCTCCGGGGCCTGGTGAATGTGGATCACCATGAACGTTTTCAGACGACTGTGTTTGGACCATTGTTTCACTTCCAACAAGCACAGTGGGCAGGGTCCTGTCTGAGCCACCCGGACAAGTTTCCCTTTGTTTCTGTCCACACGGATTTTACATTTCTTGATTTTTATATTACTCAAGATTTTCACAGTGACCCTCATACCTTCTGGCTGTGCCATGCAGTTGTGTGACATTACTCACCCCCTCAGTTTTTTTGGCTATAAAAGAGCTGTGAGTCCCAAATGCATCAACTCTGGAGTGTGTACACCAGTGTCCAAAATGTGGTGGGGCTACAAAGCTCAGGGTACTGCCAACTATTATTTTTGTCTAATGATTTGAAATTAACTTTTATAAATAGTAAACTAGAAATAGTATCATTCAAATGTTTGATTTAAATTAAAATTCTTGATTTTTGAGGAAAGGAAAAGAAGTGAAGAAATGAAGTCTGGATTGAGCTGATGTGACTTGGCAGGTTTCTACTGGATAAAAAAAGGCTAAAATAAAGTTACAGCTCTATGAAACTGAATATGTCCTCCTGTGAAAGGTTCAGTAACAGTTACACAAAGTAAAAAATGAAGCCAATTTCTTTTTCTTTTTCTTTTTTTTTTTGAGACAGAGTCTCACTATGTTGCCCTGGGTAGAGTGCTGTCGCGTCACAGCTCACAGCAACCTCAAGTTCTTGGGCTTAGGCAATTCTCTTGCCTCAGCCTTCCAAGTAAGTAGCTGCGACTACAGGCACCTGCCATAACACCTGGCTATTTTTGGGTTGGAGTTGTCATTGTTGTTTGGCAGGCACAGGCTGGGTTCGAACCCATCAGCTCTGGTGTTATGTGCCTGGTACCTTAGCCACTGAGCTACAGGTGCCAAGCCCAAAACCAACTTCTTTAAACAAAACCATGCACTACAATGAATGTGTGGCTTGTTTTGTTTTTCTTGCCATTTTGCATGCAAAAGTGTAGTTTCAGTTATATATTATATTCTGCTTGTAATAAAGAATGATTAGTTAATCAATAGATAAAGTAATGAAAGAAGGCAGACTTTTGATTAGATATAGCAGAAGGAGACATCTGTCTTAATTCAGTTCCATTTTATAATAGAAAAGATAGTGTGAACTTTTGTAAGCTAGAAAATACAAGTTACTGTTCTCAGTGAAAAGTACATCATTTAAAACACAAAGAGTTGTGTACAAATCCAATCACTATTTACCTTACCCTTGAAAATTTTCACTCCAACTCTGTAGGTATCTATTTGGTCTATAGATAACATGAACATTGTAGGTTTAGTTAGCCTTTAATAATTTATCAATTGATATCAATCGATATCATATAAACCTGCCATCTTTCATTAAGGGTGAACTGAACCATTTTATAAGAAATGACCTTGGAGTTTATAGTCTAGCAATGTAAATGATTCTGAGTCTGTGCAAACACAATCTGCCTTTCAATATTTTTCTCAGCCAATGGTAGAAGTGTCAAAGTTATTCTAGTTCAAGTAAAAGTTCACATTTGGGAAGCACACTTGACAAGGATCTTCTAGCCAAGCGGTTCTCAACCTGGCATCACGACCCCTTTGTACATCCTGCATATCAGATATTTACATTAAGATTCATAACAGTAGCAAAATTACAGTTATGAAGTAGCAACGAAAATAATTTTATGGTTGGGGGGTCACCACAACATGAGGAACTGTATTAAAGGGTCGCGACATTAGGAGGCATCAAGAAGGTTGAGAACCACTGTTGTAGCCCAACATTTAGAGACTGAGTAACTTCCAAGGGTCTTTGACATTGTTAAAATCATAACACTTAATTTTCTCCCTGACTCAATTTTTCCATTTCAGTTGTGATATTTGATTTCAAATATTAAACATCAATTCAAATTTGACATTTGGTGCAAAAATTGCCATGATTATTATACAATCAATATTCTCTTTTCTTTTCAAGAAATATTTTCTCTACTAACTTAAAAAGCTCTTGAAACCATCCTCAAACAATATTGGAATCTTCTGTCTTCAGGCTGTTTTAGAAATGGCATTGTCTTTAGAGAAAATTCTACGTAAGTCCTTGACATGTCAGCTCTGTTCTCAGAGGGTAAAATTCATGGCATTATTGTGATTTTTTTTAATTTAATTTTTAATTGAATTGTAACTATATACTTTATGGGGTATAATATGATGATTTTATATACAATGTGGAATGCTTAAATCAAACTGATTAACATAACCATCGCCTCACTTACTTATTTTTTTGTGGCAAGACATTTATAATTTACTCTTAGTTATTTTGAAATATACTCTTGCATTGAGCAAAAGATTTTTTTTTTTTTAATTTTACTTTAGCTTTTGAGTTTTAGCCACAGAAGTGGGTTTATACTTCAGGAAGAAGCCTTTGACTCTTATATTGTATTAAAGGGTCGCAACATTAGGAGGCATTAGGAAGGTTGAGAACCTCTTTCTTTAATTGTAAATTCTTTTATTATAGACTGTGAATCTCAATGCTTTGGTGAATAATTCATCAGCTTTTTTCCTTCTACTGTCAATCATATTTTTGAGTGGCATTCACTACTGGTAGGAGCAGATTTGCGCAGAAAACACACTGAATCTGCAAAAAGAAAAATGCCTAGTGTGAAGTGAGTGCTGATTTGGTTGGTCATTTGCCCTTACTGGTTATGAAATTTCACATGCCCAATAATATACCTATTTCTCTAATTTATTTAGCTCGTCGAAAGGTAAAACAGTTCTAGTGCTCTGAAGCACATCCATGATTACTTGAAGTCTCCCTACACTTGCTTCAGTGCCCTACATTTCTTTTCTTTTTTCTTTTTTATTAAATCATAGCTGTGTACATTAATGCAATCCTGGGGTACAATGTGCCGGTTTCATATTCAATCTGAAATATTTTCATCAAACTGGTTCACATAGCCTTCATGGCATTTTCTTAGTTATTGTGTTAAGACGTTTATATTCTACATTTAGTAACTTTCACCTGTACCCTTCCAAGATGAACCGTAGGTGTGGTCCAACCAATTACCCTCCCTCTACTCATCCTCCCCCCTCTCCTCCCCTCCCTTCCTCCTTTTAGTGCCCTACATTTCTGTGGTTATAATGAATTTTCCTGTGGGAAGTCGGAGCCCATTTATTCAAGAATTATGTATTAAACATTATTCATTAATTATTTATTAAACACCCTTTAAGCAAAACATCATTTAATGTGCATCTTGAAGGATCCTAAGCGACCTCCCAATCAAAACCTTTCATTGTCTAGTGAGTACTTTTAAAGGCAATAGGTGGAAATGACTTCTCCGGAGCCCTCCAAATACCTCTTTAGTTAGAACAATAAATGCACAGCAAAGGAAGGGACAGAAAGGAGGGGCATTGATACATATATTTTTTTCCTATTTTTTTATTGACTTTACAGTGAAGACTTGCACAATATTTCCTTTATAATGTTCCCTGCCAGTCAGTTTTGCTATCACCAAATTAATGCCTGTGTCTATAATTTGACCTTAATCTATGCCAGTGCTAAATATTGAGGTGCTTTGCTTGGTCTTTGATCACAAGTTCTAAGATTCTCCAACTCAGTGTAGGGGCACCCCCAAAAGCTGAGGTGAACCCACGGTGGGGCTTCCTATTTTTGCTCAAGTTTAGCTCTACATAGAACATCATCTATGATCTATCTTCTATTTCTTTGTAAGGGGACAATTCAGGCCTAGATAATCAACCTTGTTCTCACATTCTTTTTAATGTCAGCATTTCTTATACGTTCTTATGGTTTAGGGAGCAAAGGTTCAGGACAACATCCAACAGGCTCAGTTTTGACTATTGGCTCTATCTCTTCTAGTAATAGAGCTCTAGGCAAATTATACAACTTTTTGAGCATATGCCTTCATCTGCATTACTGGAATATAAAATTTTTATAAAAAGGTAGACACAAGGATTGAACAATATATTTTGAAAACAACTAGGACTGTCTAGTCCATGTTAGACAGACTGAAAATAACTTATTTCTATTACCACTACCTTATATCATTAGTTATCTTTTTCTTTGACCTCAAAGTTCATAAGGATTTTATAATTTTCTATATATTCCCTACTTGAAGCTGGGGAATTGAATACTAGAACTTTTAGTTAATATCCGGGATAGGAATAGAATATTGTTTCTAACTTTAGTAGCTGAATTACGTTTTTTCACCTTTACTATGAACAGACTTTCACACAAGCATAGCTTGGTTGCCCATCTAAAAAATTATTTTATGAATGTATCTATTCAGGGAAAATTTCAAGTGTATCATTTTTATTTTGAAATGAATTACAGTCACAGGGAATTCTGAGAATCATAATCACTGCGTTTTCACTACAATTCTGGTATCCACTTACAGTCTTGGCAAAAATCTCTATGCCTTCAGATAACATCGCATCACTATCTTGCCAACCCTTTAAAATTCACGTGAGTGCTGTTGTTCCTCTTTCTCCCTCACAAGAGAATGTGAAAATTTTAATTCCATGCAAAAGTATTGGAGTCTTAATAAAAAGATGTCTGAGCCAATATCTAGAGCACATGGGTTTTAGACTGCTGAGGGCCGAGAATGTGCGTTATTGATTCTATTCCTGAATTTGATAGAGCTGAGTAGGGTTCTTTTAAAATTTCAGAGTTGGAAATTAGTTAGTTTTGGTACTTTTACTAGTATAATATATTAAATCTAGTCTTCACAATGAAACTTTATTTCCAGCCCACTTTGTTCTCTTTCTTGTTCATTTCCCACATTTTACATAAAGATCATAAGTGAGATATAGGCTTATATTCTCTTCTGATTTGAAAGCAGAAACTACTAATGTTTATATTGTAATGAGGAAGTGATACAAGAATGTTTTAGTTGCTTCTGTTATTCACAGGTAAGGATGCTCCACTCTGCTGTAAACTGATCTTACACCTTCAATTTTAAACAAGCTGTATTTTATTTTATTTTTATTTTTTTTACTTTTTGAGACAGAGCCTCAAGCTGTCATCCTGGGTAGAGTGCCGTGGCATCGCAGCTCACAGCAACCTCCAATTCCTGGGCTCAAACGAGTCTCCTGCCTCCACCTCCCAAGTAGCTGGGACTCCAGGCGCCCGCAACAACACCCGGCCATTTTTTGGTTGCAGCCGTCATTGTTGTTTGGCAGGCCCAGGCTGGATTCGAACCTGCCAGCTCTGGTGTACATGGCTGGTGCCTTAGCCGCTTGAGCCACAGGCACTGAGCCAACAAGCTGTATTTTAAATAACATGGCAAAACTCTTGCCCTGAGTGTGATAATTTACTAAATGAAGAAATCTTGTAATCTATGTATTTTTCAAAATAATTAATCTGGTTTTAGGCGGTATAAAGCAATAGTATTTTTAACTTCATTAAGATACGTGGAAATGTATGTGCCTAAAAGATTCTGTATTACGTGTGCTATGTAAGCCTCAGGGGGCTAAGGCATTTTGTTTCACCAAAAATGAATATCTAACTTTATTAGAAAGTGATTTTAATCAACTTAGGTCATGAAACATTGAACTTGGCACAGTGCTAATGGTAACGATATCATAAACCATTCTGGAATATAGATATACTTGACTATAAACATGGTCATAAGCTCTCTTTGGCATCTTTTCACGTCAATGTTCAGTTCAAATTCCAACTGCATTTAGAAATAAGCTCATCTTTAGTTTTCTCATGCTTAGTTTTCTCATCTTCTTTTACAAATTCATTTGGGATTTTTTTTTCCATAGTGCACGTCACATTCTAACTTACAGTTTAATTTCTCACTTATACTGTGAAATACTGGCAGGTGAGGCCCCATCTTGTTAATTCTCCATCATCATCAGCATTTAACACAACATTCAGAACAGAATAGCTTTCCAGCAATGTTTGTTGAAATGAACAAACAGACTTTTTCTATTATAACTTGTTTCTCAGGGAAGGTAAATTTCTAAGATCCTTGGTCTGAAATTTGCCTCAGTCTTATTTGCTCCAACAGATTCCATTCTTAAATAAATAATGTTCCTTCATTTAGAAACAATGATGTGATGATTTCAAGAACATGGCCCCGTCCTGTGTGTTTCGTGGTTCAGACAGCACAGTGGTGCCACCTTGCTACGGCACTTCCTCCCCTTGGTCTTTCTGGGGTCCACAAACATGGGACAATCCCACACACACTTTGAGTTTTCACATTTACTGTGTTCTCACTACTGGCAAATACAAAAAAACAAAAAGCTATATGTTTTCTGCTGCCACCATTAATTTCCTTTTTCAAAATCAAATATATTCACAGGTGACATAACTATCTTAAAGGTAAGATAGTAGATTTTAATATAAAAATGAATCAGTGCTTATTTTATACAAGATTCAGAATAAATAAGCAATGAAAGTGGAGAGAAGAAAAAAATCCCAAAAAAAAAATTTAAAACCTATCATCTCTTGATTTACATGTGATTTTATGCACAAACACATGAACACCCAACACATTTTTTATTCACATAATTAAAACTTATTCCAAATACTTGACCTCAAATTTTACCAGGTGAGATGATAAAATTGTAACATATTTGTGCACTTAAGAAGTCTGAGGCCCGGCTCGGCGCCTGTGGCTCAATGGGCTAAGGCGCCAGCCACGTACACCTGAGCTGGCGGGTTCGAATCCAGCCCAGGTCTGCCAAACAACAATGACGGCTGCAACCAAAAAATGGCCAGGTGTTGTGGCGGGCACCTGTAGTCCCACCTACTTGAGAGGTGGAGGCAGGAGACTCGCTTGAGCCCAGGAATTGGAGGTTGCTGTGAGCTGTGATGTCACAGCACTCTATCCAGGGTGACAGCTTGAGGCTCTGTCTCAAAAAAAAAAGAATTCTGAGGCCTTGGCTCGGCACCTGTAGCACAGTGGTTAGGGTGCCGGCCACAATCACTGGGGCTGTTGGGTTTGAACTCGGCTCGGGCCTGCTAAACAACAATGACAACTACAACAAAAAAATACCTGAGCATTGTGGTGGGTGCCTATAGTCCCAGCTACTTTGGAGTCTGAGGCAAGAGAATCACTTAAGCCAAAGAGTTTGAGGTTGCTGTGAGCGGTGATGCTACAGTACTCTACAGGGGGCGACATAGTGAGACTCTGTCTCAAAAAAAAGGAAAAAAACAGAATTCTGAGGCCTGAACTTTTAATTTTTCCACTTCCAAAGTCACAGTATGAAAGAAATGGTTTAGTGTGACTCGATGAATTTACCCAGTGTGTATGACAAGACCAAAGCCTCAGTATATTGTCCAGTAAGTCACAAGCTAATACCAACTTGATTTTTAAAATACTGAAAATGACACTTGTGCCTTGGTGTCTCCTTCACTTTACACTTGGGACTAAATGTGGAACCCCCATTTCCTATGCCTAGGTCAGTTTCTTGTGAATTTCCTAGGCCTGAATTCCATGGATGGACTGTGTCCATTCATTGGTGCACTCATTCACCTT
>CAUYRH010147605.1:0-15144 GCA_963574655.1 Perodicticus potto | reverse complement strand
TGTGTGTGTGTGTGTGTATGAGTGTAAGTGTGAGAGCAAGTGTGTGTGAATGTGTGAGAGTGTGTATGAGTGTGAGAGTATGTGAATGAGTGTGTATGTGTGTCAGTGTGAGAGGATGTGTGTGTGTGTGTGTGTAAGAGTGTGAGCGAATGTGAGTAGGTGAGTGTGTATGAGTGTGAGAGTGTGTGTGTGAGTGAATATGAGTTGTGAGTGTGTGAGAGTGAGAGAGAGAGTGTGTGTGTGTTTGTGTGTGAGTGTGTGTTGGCTGTGAAACTGCTGGCTGTGCTATGTGTTCTCTCTGAGGTCAGCAGTGCCCAGGACCCTCCTCGGACCCTTCCATGGTCAGCTGGACCTTCTCATGGCCTGAGCTCTGCTTCCCCCTTTCCCAAACTTGGCAGCTCAGAAATCCCCCCTGCCAAACCACAGAGATCAGACACAGTGGTTTCCCGGCAAACACATCTTCCAGGGCCAGACTTCACTGGCTGCAAGATGGGTTTATCTCAAAATCAAATATCTCATTGAAGTTTCCTGGGTTTTGATTGTTCTTGCTAAGGTGCAAAGGTGGGGCTGGCGGGTTTCAGAGGAATGGAAGCAGGTTGTGGTCTGTTAACTTTGTAAAATAAAACCTTCTGGGAAATCGAAAATAGACAACAAATAGGAAATAGAAAACCTGATCACCAGCGGGTAAGTGATGGTAGGACCCGGGCTGGGGCTGCTACCAGCTCCTTGCAACACCACAAAAAAAGGAAGAGCACATTATTTCCAGTCTGCTCCATAGGAGAAGCTTGGCACTAAGGAAAACGAAAGAAGTGGGAAGCTCCCTTGTAAGATCTGAGCGGAGAAGGGTCACTGTGCCCGGGGCATGTCCAACCCAGCAGCAGAGCCACATCTGGCCCCTGTGCCGCCATGGCTCCCTTCCTCCTGGCCACCCCCTAAAGCCCTCTCTCTGCCTTGGCATCATTCCAGCAGGTCATGCTGCCAAGGCAAGCATCTCCTGCCGTCTTCCGGGGCACTGACCAAAACCCCTCTCTTTTTCACTCAGATAAGCTTAGGGACAACTTTGGAGTCTTTAAAATCCATTTTAAACATTGACTATAACATCTGACACCCCCAGAACTGCCACCAAGCCACACTCCAGAGCTGATGTCCGACATCACTGGGTTGCAAACAGCCTGTGGGCAAGAACCAATTCATTTTGGCTTCTCCCTGTCCCCCGTGGACCAATGCTTTGGTAAAACACAGCAGGCAGGGATTATTACATGTAGGCCTGTGCTCTGATGCCACAGAGCATGAGACGCCTAAGCGCCTGGCTGAGCCCTGGCTCACTCTCCTTCACGGGGTAGAGCCCAGATACTCCACGCATGTTCCTATTTCAGCCATGAACAACCTTTTAATTTTTTCTGTAAACCACTGGGGCTGTCAAACTGCCAGCCACAGAGCCGTTTGTCAGACCACGCATCCTGACTTTCAGCCAGAATACTGTCACTTTGGTCTTTCCCTTCCTTAGGAGGACGCTTGATGGTGTTGACTCTTGGGCATTGCGTGAGCCTGGCCAGTTCGTACAGAGTTGCTTGTGGAGCTGAGTTTTATTCTCCAGGTAACATGCTGATTCTTACTCACTGCAAGAGTTCTCATTTTACTATCACAGACGTTCTGAGCATGAAGGTCACATAGCCACTCCATGGAGACCACGACAAGAGCATCTGTCATGATAGAAACTGTAGCGCCTTCTTCAAAGAATTCACATGAACACGTTAGGAAATTCTGCTCTACCGGCCGGTTAGCACAAGCAGGGGCCTGTTTTACTCCTCGCATTTTTTCTGTATTGTTCTTCACCTACAAATCCCTTCCCAACACTGTAGTTTTTCCAGAGTCCTAGTTACTATAATTGGATTTCTGCTAAATGGATCATTTGGTGTTCTGCGTTTCTTTGCCCAGATTTAGAATTTTTTTCTCTTTTTTAAAAAATAATTTATTATCAAATTTGGCAAGCTCTTAAAACACATCATGGCATGAAGTTTGACATTGTTAGGTTGGGAGTTGAAGCTGGTTCTCATTGGCTTTCGTGAGTCATTTCTGTCCCAGCAGAGCTGGTATACGCTTTGAGATGCTCCTGACAGTGTGAACTGGTTAACTCCAGTGCTTTGTTTGTATGTTTTTGTTTTTTTTACAGTTTTTGGCCAGGGCCAGGTTTGAACCCCCCACCTCCGGTGTATGGAGCCGGTGTCCTACTCCTTTGAGCTACAAGGGCCTCCCTTAACTTCAGTGCTTTAAAGGGGAGCTTTTTTGGTAAGGGGCAGCAATGTTTTCTTGTGTTTTGGTGTGGGGTTATGCTGGTGCCATAAAACAGGTGTTTGGGATGTGTCCCCCTTCCTCCGTTTCCTGGTGGCAGTACTTCTTTGAATGTTTGACGGAATTTAGTTGTGAAACCATCTGGGCTGGGAAGGTTTGTGATGACAAATTCAATTTCTTTGATGAATTTGTTCATATTTTCCCTTTCATCTTGCATAAATTTTGGTAAATTGTACTTTTCAAGGAATTTGTCCACTCTACTAAGTTGCCAACGTTGATTGGCATAAAGTTATTCATAAAATTGGCTTATGTCCCTTTAATATATATGACATCTGAAGTAATAACCAGTCTTTCATATCTGATATTTATGATTTGTGTTCTTTTTTTATTAAATCATATCTGTATACATTAATGCATTTATGGGGTACAATGTGCTGATTTTATATACAATTTGGAATGCTTACATCAAACTGGTTAACACAGCCTTCACCACACTTAATCATTATGTTAAGACATTTATACTCTACGCTTAATGCACCATAGCTGTGTTTCCCCAGTTTACCAAGTTGCGGTAAACTTAATAGATTTGACATGTACCCTTGCAATATGCACCACTAGCTGTGGTCCCCTCCATCCAACTTCCCCCCTCCTTCATCCTGGGCTATAGTTGTGTTTTATCTTTCATGTGAAAGTGTGGGTGATTATACATTGGCTTCATAATAGTACTGAGTACACTGGATATTTTTTCTTCCATTCTTGAGATACTTTACTAAGAAGAATATGTTCCAGCTCCATTCATGTAAACATAAAAGAGGTAAAGTCTCCATATTTTTTAAGGCTACATAATATTCCATGGTATACATATACCACAATTTGTTAATCCATTCATGGGTCGATGGGCACTTGGACTGCTTCCATGACTTGGCAATTATGAATTGGGCTGCAATAAACATTCTGGTGGAAATATCTTTGTTGTAAAGTGATTTTTGGTCTTCTGGATATATACCTAGTAGAGGAACTGCAGGATCAAATGGCAGGTCTACTTTTAGATCCCTAAGTGTTCTCCAATCTTCTTTCCAAAAGGAATGTATTAGCTTACATTCCCACCAGCAGTGCAGAAGTGTTCCCTTGTCACCACATCCATGCCAACATTTGTAGTTTGGGGATTTTGTAATGTGGGTTACACTTACTGGAGTTAGATGATATTTCAAAGTGGTTTTGATTTGCATTTCTCTGATGATTGAAGATGATGAGCATTTTTTCATGTGTCTGTAGGCTGTTCTCCTGTCTTCTTCAGAGAAGCTTCTGTTCAAGTCTCTTGCCCACAATGAAATGAGATCACTTGTTCTTTTCTTATTAATAAATTTGAGTTCTCTGTGGAGTCTGGTTATCAAACCTTTGTCAGAAACATGACCTGCAAATATCTTCTCTCATTCTGAGGGCTGTCTTCTTACTTTATTTACTGTGTTCTTGGCTGTGCAGAAGCTTTTTAGTTTGATCAGATCCCAGTAATATATTTTTGGTGTTTCTTCAATTGCTCGGGGGTGGGGGGGTGGGGGGAGTCCTCCTCATAAGGAATTCTCCCAGGCCAATTTCTTCAAGTGTTTCCCCTGCACTCTCTCCAAGTATCTTAAGGGTTTCATCAGGAGATTGAAATCTAAATCTTTTATCCAGTGAGAGTCAATTTTTGTTAATGGTGAAAGGTGTGGGTCTAGTTTTAGTCTTCTGCAAGTCACCCAGCCAATTCACCCAGCATCATTTGTTAAATAGGGAATCTTTCCCCCAGTTTATGTTTTTGATTGGCTTATCAAAGATTAAATGACAATAAGTGTCTGGGTTCATCTCTTGGTTCTCTATTCTGTTCCATACATCTATCTCTCTATTTTTGTGCCAGTACCATCCTGTTTTGATCACTATAGATTTAAAGTGTAGTCTGAAGTCTGGTAGTGTGATTTATCCTGATTTGATTTTATTTGGCTATTGGAGGTTTAAAATGAAGTAGTAATTTTTCCAGATCTTTAAAATACGATAGTTGTGCTTTAGTAGGGATTGCATTAAATTTGTATATTGCTTTGGGTAGTATGGACATTTTAACAATGTTGATTCTTCTCAGCCATGAGCATGGTATGTTTTTCCATTTGTTAACATCTTCAGCTATTTCTTTTCTCAGAGTTTCATAGTTCTCTCTCTCTCTCTCTTTTTTTCTGTTTTGCAGTTTGGCTGAGGCCAGGTTTGAACCCGCCACCTTCGGTATATGGGGCCAGCACCCCACCTGATGAGCCACAGGCACCGCCCAGGTGGATTTTATTTTATTTTATTTTTTGCAGTTTTTGGCCCGGAGCTGGGTTTGAACCCACCACCTCCAGCATATGTGGCCGGCACCCTACTCACTGAGCCACAGGGACCTCCCTCATAGTTCTCTTTATAGAGATCTTTCATGTCCTTTGTTAGGTAAATTCCCCTAAATTTCATCTTCTTTGGCACTACTATAAAAGGAATAGAGTCCTAACTGTTTTTTCCAGCTTGATTAATGTTGGTATATATAAAAGCTACTGATTTGTGAGTATTGATTTTGTATCCTGAGACGCTGCTGTATTCCTTGATCACTTCTAAGAGTTTTGTAGTTGAGTCCCTGGAGTTTTCCAGGGATAAAATCATATCATCTGTGAAGAGTGGAAGTTTGATCTCCTCTGACTCTATCTGGATACCCTTGATCACCTTCTCTTGCCTGATTGCGATGGCTAAGACTTCCATTACAATGTTAAAAAGCAGTGTAGACAATGGGCAGCCTTGCCTGGTTCCTGATCTGAGCGGAAATGTGTTCAATTTTATTCCATTCAATATGATTTTGGCTGTGGGTTTGTTGTAGATGGCCTCTATCAGTTTAAGAAATGTCCCTTCTATACCTATTTTCTTAAGTGTTCTGATCATGAAAGGATGCTGGATATTATCAAAATCTTTTTCTGCATCAATTGAGAGAATCATATGGTCCTTGGTTTTTATTTTGTTTATGTGATGTATTGTATTTATAGATTTACATATATTGAACCAACCTTGAGACCCTGGGATAAAACCAACTTGGTCCTGGTGTATAATTTGTTTGACGTGTTGCTGGATTCTGTTTGCTAGGATCTTATTAAATATTTTTGCATCTATATTCATTAAAGATATTGGTCTATAATTTTCTTTCCTTGGTGGGTCTTTTCCTGGTTTGGGGATCAGGGTGATATTTGCTTCATAGACTGTGTTGGTAAGTATTCCTTCCTTTTTCTATGTTTTGGAAAAGGCTATGTAATATAGGTACTAGTTCCTCTTTAAAGGTTTGGTAGAATTCTGATGTGAAGCCACATGGTCCCAGACTTTTCTTTTTTGGGAGATTTCGTATAGTTGATGCTATTTCAATACTTGATATAGGTCTATTCAACATTTCCAATTCTTTCTGACTGAGTCTAGGAAGGTGGCATGCTTCCAAGTATTGCTCTATTTCTTTCAGATTTTCATACTTCTGAGAATAGAGTTTTTAAATAGTATTCATTAAGGATTTTTTTAATTTCTGAGGTATCTGTTGTTATTTCACCTTTATCATTTCGGATTGATGATATTAGGAATTTTACTTTTCTGTTTCTGGGTAGGTTAGCCAAAAGTTTATCAATTTTGTTATTCTTTTAAAAAAAAAACAACTTTTTGATTCATTGATCTTTTGAATGATTCTTTTGTTTTCAATTTCATGTAATTCTGATCTAATTTTGGCTATTTCTTTTCTTCTGCTGGGTTTGGGGTTGGGATGTTTTTCCTTTTCCAGTTGCTTGAGATGTCACATTAAGTTGTTGACTTCTCTTTCCATTCTCTTGACAGTGCTATAAATTTCCCTCTTACAACTGCCTTTGCAGTGTCCCACAGGTTCTGATAATTCATGTCTTCATTATTGGTTTGTTACAAAAATTTGGTAATTTCCTTCTTAATCTCATCTATGACCCAGCTATCATTCTGCATAAGATTATTTAGTTTCCATGTCTTTGTGTGGGTATGAAGATTTCTGTTGTTGTTGAGTTCAACTTTTATTCTGTTATGGTCCAAGAAAGCACAAGGAATAATTTCTATTTTTTTCTGAGGTTAGACTTGTGACCTAAGATGTGATCAATTTTGGAGGATATTTCTTTGGCTGATGAGAAGAATGTGGATCCAGTTTTGTTAGGATGAAATGTTCTGTAGATGTCTGTTAAGTCCATTTGTTGTAGGGTCAATTTAAGTCAAAAATTAAATGTTTAGTTTATTGTTGTAGGATCTATACAACACTGCCAAAGGAGTGTTAAAAATCTCTGACTATTATGGAGCAAAAAGATATCAAATTGTTCACGTCTGTTAGGGTCTCCTTTATAAATTGAGGAGCATTCTGGTTGGGCACATAATGTTAATAATTGAAATGTCTTCATGTTGAGTGATTCCCTTGACAAATATGAAGTGACTATCCTTTTCTTACCTTTGTTGGTTTAAAGCCTATTGTATCTGTGAATAAAATTGCAACCCCTGCTTCTGATTTCTGTTTGCCAGAATTATAGATGTCCATCCCTTCACACTGAGTCTATTTTTATCCTTTAAGATAAGATGAGATTCTTATATGCAACAGATATTTGGTCTGAGTTTATGTATCCAGTCAGCCAACCTGTGCCTCTTTAGAGGACAATTTAAACCATTCACATTTATTGAGAGAATTGATAAGCTTGGTAGTATTTTGGATGTCAAGTTTTTTGAAAGTCCAGTGGATGTTATTAATCCTTTTGCCACTGTGGAAGTTGGGTTTTGTTCAAAAATTTCTGAGTGAGTTTACATTGGTGGTGGAGCATTATGCTGGTCATTGTGCAGGATGGGTCTGAAAATATCTTGGAGAACTGGTTTAGTTATGGCAAATTTCTTCAACATGTGTATGTCATTAAAGTATTTGATTTAGCCATCACAAATGAAACTCAGTTTAGCAGGATATAGGATCCTGGACTGAAAGTTGTTTTGTTTTAGGAGATCGTAGGTCCATGACCATCCTCTTCTGGCTTGAAAAGTTTCAGCTGAGATATTTGCTGTCATTTTACTATTCTTCCCCTTATAGGTTATGATTTTCTTACATCTGGTTGCTTGCAGGATTTTCTCCTTTACATTAACTTTGGCAAAGTTAATTACAATGTGTCTAAGTGATACTTTATTTGGATTGAATTGTGCTCAGGTTCTGAAACTGTCTGCTATCTGAATTTCTGTAACTCTTGCCATGTTTGGGAAATTCTCCTCAATTATATGTTAGAGTAGAGCACCAGTGCCTTTCGGACCATCCTCTTCACCTTCAGGAATTCCTTTAAAGTGAATATTTGATCTTTTGGAGTGGTCCCACAACTCTTTTAGGGAATGATCCATTTTTGCTCTTGGCTTCTCTGCCTCTTTGAGCATTTGGGAGCATTCACAAGTTTTGTCTTCAGGCGGCACCTGTGGCTCAAAGGAGTAGGGCACCAGCCCCATATGCCAGACGTGGCAGGTTCAAGCCCAGTCCCGGCCAAAAACTGCCAAAAAAAACAAAAAACAAAAACAAAAAACTTTGTCCTCAATGTCAGTGATCCTTTCTTCAGCCTGCTCCATTCTGTTACTGAGGGATTCTATTGTTTTTCTAAGATCTTTGAGGGCTGCAAATTCTTGCCTCGATGTGTCAAAATCTTTGGAGATTTTGTCTTTGAATTTATTGAATTCTTGAGACATCTTTTGAATTACTCCTTGAATTTCTAATTCCAACTTTACTTCCATTCTATTGTGATTCGTGTTCTGTTACTGTTTTTTTTTTTTTCTTGACTAACTAGTTAAGATTTTACCTATTTTGTTGTTTTTAAAGGACTAGGATTTAGCTTTGTAATTTTTTCCTAATGTTTGTTTTCTATTTTATTGATTTCTGTTCTTTTCTTCAACTTTGGGTTTATTTTGCTCTCCTCTTTTTAGCTTCTTAAGGTGGAATTTGGAATCTTTGGGTTGCTGATTTTAGCAGTTTCTTCTTTTCTAAGGTAAGCCTTTGAAAGTGTAAGTCTAGCAATGCCTTACTTGGATTGCATATTTTTTTTTTTTTTTTTTTTTTAGTGAGACAGAGTCTCATTATGTCGCCCTTGGTAGAGTGCTATGGCATCACAGCTCATAGCAACCTCGAACTCTTGGGCTCAAAAGATTCTCTTGCCTCAGCCTACCAAGTAGTTTGGACTACAGACACCTGCCACAACGCCTGGTTATTTTTTGTTGTTGTTGTAGTTGTGATCTTTGCTGTTTGGCAGGCCCAGGCTGGGTTCGAACCCTCCAGCCCCCCCAGTGTATGTGGCTGGTGCCCTTTGACCTTCTAAGAGACCCCAAAACTACACCCAGCCAACCCCCTAAATACTCCACCACACATCAAGCTGCTGAGCTATAGGCACCAAGCTATAGGCACATTTTGATGTGTTGTATCTTCACTATCTGTCAATTTGAAATATTTAAAAAATTCTTTGTGATTTATTTTTTGAAATATGCTTATTTAGAAATATACAGGTTAATTTCCAAATATTGAGGGCTTTCCTAAATATGTTAATGGTTTCTAATTTAATTCTGTTTAGGTCAGAGAACCTACTTTGTGTGATTTCAGATCTTTTAAAATTCTTGACTGTTGTATGTATTATGGCCTGGCATATACTTTGGGAATTTTAGGGAATTTTCTGTGTGTACTTGAAAAGAATGTATAGTGATACATAAATAGCAGTTAGGTTAAGGTAGGTGATGATGGTGTTCACCTCTGTGTGTCTATCTAGTTTTTTCTAACTGACCAATAAGTTGCCAAGAGAGAAGTGTTAAATCTTTTACTTTGTGGAATTGTTTCTTCCTCCAATAAGCTAAGCAAAGAAAAGGACTTATTCCACCTGATAAAAGGCATCTGTGGAAAAACCTAGAAGTGACATAGTATTTGCTGTTGAAATATTTAGTACTTTTCCCCCAGGATTAGGATCAAGATAAAGAAGTAAGCTTTCTCTCTCTCTCTCTTCACTTCTAGGAAACATCATACTGAGAACCTAGTGATGGCAGTAAAATAAGAAAAAAATGTAAAAGGCACAAATATTGCTGGGCAAAAAGTAAAACTGTATTTGAACAGGACCTGATTGTTTACATAGAGAACCTCAAGGAATCTACAAAACTACTAGTATAAGTTGCAGGAAAATCAATTGCATATGTATATACTAGGAGCAAAAAATAAGAAGATGAAAATTAAAAAAATTCCATTTATAACATCACCAAATAAAATATTAAAAAAAAATTTAATAGAAGATGCTGAGATCTTCTTCACAGATAACTACAGAATTTTGCTAAGAGGGACATTTAAAAAGGCCTGAACACATGAAGAGACATGGCTCCAAATAACAATTGGATTAGAAGACTCAGTAGTACTAAGACCTTCATTCTCCCCAATTTGATCTATAGATTTCAGGGAATTTCAATCAAAAGTCCAGCAAGGTTTTGCATAGAAATTGAGAAGCTAATTATAAAATTTACTTGAAAATGCAGAGACCTTGATTAGTCAAAGTAATTTTTTAAAGTTGGAGGCCTGACATCACCTAATTTCAAGGCTTCCTGCAAAAGTCACAGTAATTGAGTGGTATGGTCCAGTGAGAGGACAGGAACAGATAGCCCCTGAGCATAGCAGAGAGGGTCAGAGCAGTTAGTGATACCCTCCTTGCTCCCAGAGACCAGAGCATGCTGGCTGGTGTTATTCCCATGATTATATTCCCAACACCAGGGATTTTGCAGATTTAATTAAGGTTACTAATCCGTTGACCTTAACAAAATGGGGAGGTTATCTGGGTGGGCCTAAGCTAAACAGGAGTCCTTTAAAAGAAGTTTTCTCGGGTTGGTAACAGAAAGACAAGTTAGAGAGATTTTACAGGAGGTGGTTCTCTAGTGCTGGCTTCGAGATGGAAGGGCTGAGGGACAAGGTCCAGCAAGTGGACTTTTGGCGCTAAGAGCAACCCGGGTTGACAGTCAGTAAGAAAACGAGGATGTCAGGGGACTGTGAAGTGCCAACAACGTGACTAAGCTTGGAGGTAGATTGTTTTTCTGAGCCTCCAGATAAGAGCCGTGGACTCTGGCCGTTGGGACTTGAAGCAGGTGAAATCTCTGAGCCCTCCTAGACTTCTGACCTGCAGAACCTCGAGGTAATCAACTGGATGTTGTTTTAAGCTGTTAAGTTTATTATGCAGTAATAGAAAGGTAGCACACAGCTGTGATAGTGCAATCTCAGTAATAAACCATTTGGTCTAGTCCCAATTTTATTGCTGTTTTCTGGAATAATGAGTGTGATTCTATTTTGTTTTTATTTTTTAGTTGTTGACAAGGTCCCCATTTCCTAAGCCATTTCAAGGGTTCAGATAGGTCGTGGCCCATATTTTGGGGGCAGCTTCTCCACACTCACGCTGCTCACAGTGGGGTTCACGGAGCAGCAGCCTCAGCCTCGCCAGGAGTTTGAAACACAGAATCGTGGCTCCCTCCACCACCTCTGGTGATTTGGGTGCTCGTTAAAGTTGGAGAGGCCATGTTTTAAGTTGCCCTGAAGTTGTCCAGTGGGGGCTTATGAATTTTAAAACAAAAAGCCTCCCCTCTATTGGCCAGGTTGAGAGCCTAGCTAGACCTTTGTCCCCATGGTGAGGCTTTTTGTGTTTCAGAGTTTAAACTCTGCCTAGACACCAGGAACTTTTCGTCCTTCTGAGTTTTCCTCTTGGTTTCTGGACCTTGTCTAGGACCTGTGCTCAAATGTGACCAGTGAACAGAGCCCACTCCTCGAGGTGCCGTGTCTACCCTGCTGGACTGGGGTCTGCTGCCCCTCCATAGGGGGTCTGAATGTCCCTCCAGTTATGAGTGTTTAAGGAGTCCTTGGGAGAGTGGTGCATGAGCGGCCACAGCAGCTGCAGCCTGACACTGCCATATTTCTAAGTCAGAAAGAAGCAAGTCCCCTGTGCCTGCCAGTGGCCTCTGGGAGTCTCTCTGTTGCCCGTGTTCAGGGCCCTGGGAATGGCAAGGGTGGCTCCTTCAGCCACGTGCTGTGGTCAGTGCAGGAGAGTTCAGAGGGCAGTAGGTCAGCATCCTCGGGCAGTGGGTCAGCGTGTCCTCGGGAACAGCTCCTCGGGGCAGTGGGTCAGCGTCCTCAGCAGTGGGTCAGCGTGTCCTCGGGCACAGCTCCTGGGGCAGTGGGTCAGCATCCTCAGCAGTGGGTCAGTGTCCTCCTGCACAGTTCCTTGGGGGTGCACCTCTTCACCATCTCTCCCGTCTCTCCTGCCACAGACACACATCCCCAGGAAATGGACCCACTTTCTCCTCTGGGTTGTCACTTTGGCTGTTTGCTCTACCCGAGAACCCCCTGCATCTTGCTTTCCCTCAAGCCTTTGTCTAATATTTAGACACCCCCTGAGAGGCCAATTCTTCCAGGAAGCTTTCCTTGAATCCCGCTCCCTCCCGATGTTCATTTCCATAATGCTTGGGTTTCCTGTTGCAGCATAAAACCATTCCACATTCAGATGCTTTGCTCACAGTCTTGCAGGCCAGGAAGCTGGCCGGGCCTGGCTGGGCACATTTTACTTGGCGTCTTCTATACATTCCCAGTTTGATGTCAGCCGTGGCTTCAGGCATGTGAAGGCATGACTGCTCTGACCAGCCACACGGTGCACTGACACCACTGTCTACGGCTGTAGACACGGGCTGGGAGCCCAGGTGGCACTGTGGCCAGAGCACCCTCTCCTGGTCCCTCTGTGCCTGGACCTTCCTCGCAACATGGGCCTGGCTCCGAGAGGGGCCTCCTGAGAGCAAGTGTCTTGAGAAACACCGCACAGTCCTCGAAGCTTTCGGTAGCCTGGTCTAGGACTCCCCAGGTCAGTGGCTGTGCTTCTAAGCTAAGTCCTCCTGGACTCCAGAGGAGGGGCCTTTGACACCTCTCCGTGCAAAAGTGGCAGAGAGTGTGTGGTCACATCCTGCCCACGGCACTGTCCCCGCTGGGACCATGCCAACCTCCTGCGGGGCTGCCTCTAATCTTAAGCCTCCCCAGCACCAAGCCCCCTCGCCCAGTGCACACGTATCTGTGGACTGTTCAAAGCAATTGAAACCAATTCAACAAAAGTAGGTGAGAGGCGGCACCAGAAACATGTGGCAAAACCCCTTGTGTGACATGGCACCTGTGTGTCACCCCTGTATGACAGTCCATCCTTCCTGGTCAGGCCCAGCATGTGCTCCAGAACCCAGGAGCCCTCCCTGGTGGCAGCCTGTCACACATGACTGGACACCAGGCTAGGTGGGCAGGGAGGCCTGTCACATGCCCCCTGGCACAACGGGTCTGTGGGCCACCAAGGGAGCAGAGTCTCCCTGTTCTCTAGGCTCTGATGGTCACTCCTCACAAAAAGGCAGCTAAGCCCAGACGTCAAGGCCATCTCTGACACAAGAGTCACACTGAGCTTTTTAGGAAAATAGTTCTCTCACCAACATGCAAGCAAAACAACCTTCTGTGATCTTTAAAGTCCCTAGTTTGTAGAACATTATTTACAGCAAAATGTTGATTTGCCCACAAACATCCTGCTTTACTAAATGTAATTCCTCGCCCCCTCCTAGGGCAGGGGTTGTGGGTTTCGAGCTTGGCTTGGCTCTCCTTTCTGCGTGCTGCCATGTAGGGGTCCCCCTCTTTCTGTGGTCTCGGAGCTTATAGGAGCACAGGGAACCCAGTGTCTTCCAACACAGCCATTTCACCACACAGAGGCTGCAGCCCGCCAGACCTTTGCCGGGCGGGTCTTTGTGGAGGACGTGTACCCGCTGCTGGGCACCCTCATTTCTTGAGCCTCTAATGCTGTTCATAGTCTGCGACAGTGTACAGAGTCAGCCAGGACACATGGGCACTGCTGGGTCTCTGTGACAAACGGTCCTGACTCCTGCTACCTCTAGCACATCCTCCAAAAGTTGGGGCACATTCTCCACATGTGCTCCTGGAAGTGGTCAGTCGGGTCCCTGTCCCCACCCCCTCTGCAGGGACAGACACAGGGCCAGGCATAGAACACAGTGGCAAGTGAGGAAGCGGGGGCGGTGGGTAGGGGAGCAAGTTACACAGAAAGAAGGCGGAAGGGGTCTTGGGCCACCTAAATATAAACGCTGGGAATCTCAGAGGGAAGGAATTTAAAACATTCACAAATGGGGCTTCTTCAGAAGCTTTGTGGCCTTGAAGGCATCGTTCCCAGAGCCACAATGTCTGCTGAGGAATTGACTGTGACCTGAGTCCTCTACAGCTGAGATGTCAAACGAACTTTTAGGGAAGTTAACAACTGAGAGAAAAGAGAAAATTTTCTTGGCTTGGGAGTGATGTGAGTCACAGGTAGCCAAGGAGCTTGGCTACCCATTACCTTCCTGTTTGGTGAAACACATTTTTTTTTTTTTCTTGAGACAGAGTCTCACTCTGTTGCCCAGACTAGAATGCAGTGGCATCATCGTAGCTCACAGCAACCTCAAACTCTTGGGTTTAAGTGATCCTCCTCCCTCAGCCTCCTGAGTAGTTGGGACCACAAGGCCTGGCTAGTTTTTCTATTTTTTAGTAGAGATGGGGTCTGACTTTGTTCAGGTTTGTCTCCAATTCCTGAGCTCAGGTGATCCTCCTGTCTCTGCTTCCCAGAATGCTGGGATTATAGGTGTGAACCACTGCGCCCTGCAAACTGCTGAAACACTTTTATCATGAAGATTGGTAAGAAAAGGTCACTTTCAGGAAAGTCAGATTCCTGCATTTGAGAAAACAGACCCCCCCTATTCTTTAACATGCAGTATATTCTTGTAAAACGTGAGTTGTCCTAATGAGGTGTGGGAGCCATAGATCTTTCCTTGATTGCACAGAACTGTTGTCCTCAAGCTCCTGAGAGCCGAGGATTAAATATTCAGGGATTTTTTTGCCACCTGCACTCAGCAATTCAAAGCTGATGCAGCAATTCAACCTGGCGGGGACACTGTAGCTCCCCACACCCCCTGCAGATCGGAATCCTCCACAAGCCTGGGGTCTGGGGTCTTAGGGAAGGGGCACAGGGATGCAGAGCAGCACAGAGTCACCTTCCCTTTTGTCTTCCTCACTTCCAAACGGGGCAGGGATGGAGGTGTCGTCGGTGTGGGAATAGACCCCATGCCTCTTCAGCCTGCTCCCCTGAAGGCCCCCTGAAACCTGAGGCCCCACATCCAGCTGCAGAGTAGGAAGAGACCCAAAGTGCAGGGAAAAGACAATGAATCAGAGTAAAGAGCAGCCAGGCGGGCGCTCCGCTGGAGGCAGAGGACAAGAGTGGGCGTAGGATAATATTCCATGGTGTACACGTACCAAAGTTTATTGATCCATTCGTGTATCGTTGGGCTCTTGGGCTTCTTCCATGACTTAGCAATTATGAATTGGGCTGCAATAAACAATCTGGTGCAGATATCTTTGTTGTAATGTGATTTTTGGTCATCTGGGTATGTACCAAGTAAAGGAATTATACAGTCAAATGGCAAGTCTATTTTTAAATCTCTGAGTATTCTCCAAATGTCTTTCCAAAGCAGATGTATTAGTTTGCATTCACACCATCAATGAAGAAGTGTTCCCTTTTCTCCACATCTATGCCAACATATCTGGTTTTGGGATTTCATCTTGTGGGCTAATCTTACTGGTGTTAGATGATATCTCAAGGTAGTGTTGATTTGCATTTCTCTGATGATTAAGGATAATGAGCATTTCTTCATGTGTCTGAAGGCCGTGCACCTGTCTTCTTTAGAGAAGTTTCTTTTTAGATCTTTTGCCCATCCTGAGATGAGATCTCTTGTTCTTTTCTTGCA
>CAUYRH010147601.1:0-14699 GCA_963574655.1 Perodicticus potto | reverse complement strand
TTTATTTTTTTTTTTTGAGACAGAGCCTCAAGCTGTCACCCTGGATAGAGTGCCGTGGCATCACAGCTCACAGCAACCTCCAATTCCTGGGCTCAAGCGAGTCTCCTGCCTCCACCTCCCAAGTAGCTGGGACTACAGGCGCTTGCCACAACACCCGGTCATTTTTTGGTTGCAGCTGTCATTGTTGTTTGGTGGGCCCGGGCTGGATTCAAACCCGCCAGCTCAGGTGTACGTGGCTGGCGCCTGTTGAGCCACAGGCGCCAAGCTGAAGTACAGAAATCTTATGAGTAGCTTTAATAAAATGAATAGAGTTCCAGGGTTAATTACTCCAGAGTTCCAGCTCCTGGGTTAATTTAGTGTCAGTTTGAAATACTTGGTGCACGTGAAAAATAACAACAAATGAACTATTTGGAATAAAAGACAGAAAATGTCTTCACCTCTACTAGATAATGAATAGAGAAGTACTTTATGATGAGGAAGATATTTGCTAACTTTACCCCAGATCCTCTTTGTCTCATTGATACATGATGGAAAATACTGCCTTAATGATAAACACCTTGTGTAAAAGGTAAATAACAGCTGAAGAGAAAAAAGTAGAAAGAGATTAGGGACAGACAGGGAAACGAAGGAAGTAAAAGGCGGAGTAGGGAAAGAAAAATAACCAATATCTATCTTGCTTTAGTATCAATGGGAGGAGATTGTTCACAGATTTTTTAAAGAATACTCTTAAGGGAAGACTTGTAAATAAAAGGAAATAGGGAAGGCATATCTAATAAATGGTACAATATAAACGCTTATTTGTGTTAGACATACTTATGGAGAGAAATATAGGTTCTTTATTTTCTTACGAGGTGATCTATTTTGCCTGTTGTCCCTATGGCTGGGTAAATAGACGAATGGATGGGAAGAGGAAGAGGAAGGGCTGCATTTGGTCCGATCTGGTAACTTCGATCTTGTTTGGGTAAATGGGTAATCTTTCATATCTGTTCGCCCCTTTTCCCCAAGATGTTACGTACGTGCACGAGGCGGCCTAACGTATTCTTAAATGAAAGGAGTCCTGGGAGCTAAGATGTCTTTCAGCTCCTCTAGTTCTGAAAGGGCCCCATCCTGTCTGGTGACTGCCTGTGGTGATCCATGGGTCTGCAGCTGGAGGGAACTTTTGTTCAGAGCCCAGGGACACTTCCTGGCTGACAGGGCCCCATTGCCTCATCACTGTGGTTTCTGCTCACACTGTGGACTCTTCTGAGTCTCTGCCTCGCCGAGTTCTGCTATAGTCAACTGCTATGATGAACCTGAGAATCTTGCTGGCTCTCAGCTTAGCTGCTTTCTGAAATCCCTGATCCACAGTGATCCCTGTTCCATTCACAGTGGGTAGGAAACAGAAATGGTCCAGGAATTCAAAACTCTATAACCCCTTTGCCTGATTTACTGTGCAGTCACTGTGATAGTAACGATTATATGGCCATCCCATTGGTGTGCTCAGGGCAGCAGGATCTGCCTGTCATTTTCCCGCCAGAGTCCTTTGGGTGGGTATTCGCAATCTATCAAATATACCATCTTCTCTCCAGATTGAATTCAGAAAAGAGATTTCACTTTTTTCATCCTCATACTTGCTCTTACTTTGTAGCTGAGCCTTCTCTTATAACCTAGTCTCTTCTTTCTGAACTTTAGGCGTGTTGCTTAGTATTATTCATGGGAGAGGGATAGAAAAGAAGGCAAGAATCGCCTGGATATGGGGAAAACTAATTTCTGGAGGTGTTTCAGAAATGTCTGACCCATTACTAAAATAACAGGGCCACCAAAAATTAGAGGTTGTGGATTCTGGAAGGATGGCATACTCAAGAGCTTTAACGGCACAGGCACCATTGGGGTTAGGGTAGAGTTGGCTGGTGAGAAATACGACCAGCGGGGTTGGCAGAAAGAATTTAACTTGCTTCTCTTCTGTGTTGTTTTCCCCATTCTGTACAAAACTTACAATAAATTTTTATCGCATGCAATAGCTCCAGTGAAGCAGAATTCCCACTTTTGTGCAAGGTAAGGAAGAACAACCACCCCAGGAAGCAGGTGACCAGCAAAGTTCTAGAGGAATGAACTAAGAACCTGAGTCCAGAGTGAGTGGCGTCAGGAGACTGAGAGGGACTTGCTCTTCCACTCCTGTTACACTACCAAATTTGTATCAAATTCCCAGGACTGGAAAAGTGAACCAGAAATCCCTTAGTCATGGGGCTACGACTCTTTACAAGTTAGTTTTTTAATCAGACCACACAATATGGTGAGACACGATTACAGCACCCTTATTTCATAAGGCGTTTCCTTGAGAGCAGAGTTCGGTTTAGGACATGTATATCTTTTACTTTATCACCTCATCTGAGCATGCCTGGAATTAAGCACTGCAGTGGGGTAGAATAGTACTGCAGAGGTCAACATCAACACAAATAACCTTAGAAAAACACAGTACCTGCATTTCATTTCATGTAAAGTGAACTTGCTTTTAAGTCTCCTGATATTCTGCCTGTATCTAAAATAAGAGTTTCAGAGTCTCCAACTGTGTTTCATTGAAACGACAACTGACTGGCGTTCATTGTTATCTATTATCCATTTATTTTTCCTTCTCTGCCTCTACTCTGAGTTCTGTAGGAAGAATTTCTGCCATAAAGTCATTTCCAAGTGATGCTTTCCTTACTGTATTCTTTTCAGAGCTAATTAGTTGCAGAATTCTCATCTATTCTTTTATGGAAAACTAGCACCATTTTCATTAATCAGTTTTGTTCTGCTCTGAACCTTCTCTATGGCTTTGAAACTCTGCATATTCAAGGAGAACATTCAATTGTTCATTTATAATTTTTTTTTTTTGCCAAACATAAAAGAGATTCTCATCCTTTTTTCTGTCTTTTTAATTCAGTATAATAACTCATTTGCTTGCCTGACCACTGCATCTTATGCAATAAAATAGTTATGTGCAAAATGACATTTTGGATGTGAGTTTGAAAGATCTGTATTTCATTAGGACCCCATAAGGCGAGTAACTCTTTGGATACTATAGCAAATCAGGGAGCCTGTTTTATAATGGTGTATTTGAAAGATATATTTATTGGTTCCCCCATAAGAAAAAGCCAATATGAAAAGGAAAAATAAGTTAAACGTTACTCTTGTAGAATCCCTGGGGTACTTCTGAGGCCATCAAAAAATCTGACCCCTCTTCCCAAATGAAAGCAAAACTTCCAGGAGTTCTTAGTCAGCTTATAAACAAAGAAGAGAACATACAAAAGCAATGAAATTTCCAACTGTGGAGAAAAGCACTCATTTATTTTTTTAAGACCCAGGAATGATTGATGTGGTTGCAATTTGATGTTTGCGTTTAAAGAAATTCTTTATTTTGCTGTTACCCTCCTTCCTTTCTTGTAGGTGTCTTATGGCAAAGAAATACTCACCTTATTCAGAGTTCCAGTCCAAGAAAGTTGGTTTATTTTTCTGTTCTTCCTGTTCTCCGCACCCTAGCAATTCTACATTTTGTTATGGTGATAAAAATTGTGGCAAAGTCATGTCTATTTTTCACTCCTAAAACTTCCCGTGCCTTTAAGGTCCCTGGCTAGTTCTTTGGACACTTTTGTTTCAGCAAATACCCACAACACATTTGCTTTGGGGTCAACTGAACCTTGGAAAACTCTAAATTTCAATCAAAACATGAAGAAGAAAAATAATTTGTTGTCAATGTTGTTGGCATGTGTGGTAGCATTGAGTGTATCAAAGGTGTCACCAAAGAATTCCTTTTTATTTTACATTAAAAAGTTTTCGATTTGCTTTCTCAGGGCAGATTTTGGAGGACTGCATACAAAAAACAAGTAGGGCTGAGAATCTTACGGTTTCCTTCTAAAATATACATGGCAAGATCTTTCTAAACTTTGCATCAACACGCATACACACACCCACAGCACAGAGGTAGAAGCTGGCATTCCTTTTCTATTGGTAATACTGTTTGCATTCCATACTTTTTTGTATCTTTAAGAATATCTGAGTTAGGGTGAGGATTTTATCCGGGCTCAGGGAGAGGAGCACCCTTGTCATTCCTGGTGTCTTCTAGAAAAGCTCCCTGAGGAATTAGAGAAGGGTCTACGATGAGATTAATGGATGAAGACAAGCCCGTGTAGCCTTGCCAAGTCACGCCCCTGCCTTTCAGGCATTCAGAAGGACACACTGAGGTCCCTGATACTACATGGGCTCTTTGTAATAGGAGCCAAACACAGAATGCCAAATGTCAGCCACCAAGCAGGTTCAAAAGTTTGCTCTAATGTATGGGGGTGTTGTTTGTTTTGGTTACCTGGGAACTTTCAGGGAGAGGTGGCTTCGTGCTTTTCTGCTTCTCTGCAGACCCCCTCGTCGCTGATTTCTATTTAAGACCATTTATAACTCCAGCAGATGTTTCTGATTTAGAAAAAATACTTTTTCAGCCATTTCTTTCTCCCTTCCCCTCTGACTCCTCCTCCCCGCTCTTCTCAGGAGCTAATTCCAGCCAGGATGGAAATTACAAGCATGTCGTTTAGTGCCGGGAATGATGTGCTGACTGATGAGCAGAGGTAGGGCTTGAACTGGGGTCTTGAGGAACAGTCTTCAATAGATTAGTGTATCAGTCTACTGAGAAATGTGCCATGCAGAAGCTTGATTTTCCTTCAGTCCAACTTAATTTTTCAGAGCCTGTAACTGAGACTGGCAGTTGTGAGCCCCTCGTTTCTTCAGCACAATTTATCAGCACAAGGTCAGGGAATTCTTTTGGGCCTGTTTCTCATGAGCAGTGATAATTATGCATCTAGACAGCCCTACTCATATTATGTAATGTACTGAATGAGGCGGACAGCATGGTTTTGATTTAGAATCAGCAGCACCGTCACCAGACCCAAATATGTCCAACATCCAAGTAACCCAGGAATCACCTCTCATGTTCTGGATCAGATCCATCAACACACCCCCAATGAGGACACATCCTTCTCTTTATGACTATTGACGGGCTTTCAGCCTGACAATTCAGAAATGTGCCATTGACGCAGGCCACAGTCGGGGAGAAAACCTTCTGGGGTTTCTCAGTCATCGGCCTAAATGGGAGTGGTTTGGTGGCAGGAAATGTCTCCAGATAATGCATTCTTCTCATTTCTTTTTCAAACATTCTGCCTCTCAGCTATTAATCAGGGAAGCTCCCACTTTTTCCTGTCAGTGCCATTCACTCACTTGGCCCAGGCCTGGGGTGTGAGAATGAATGAACCATATTCGGTGCATTGCAAGGCTAAGCAGATCAATCCTGTCTCTATCTGGTTAGATGATATTTAATATCACCTTAAAAAATAGCATTTTGCATTTCCAAGTAAAAATGAAGGTGGCAGCAAAAATAGAACAGTTGAATACGTACTCCATGCTAGCTTTCCCTGACAAAAACGGACAGGAGCTTGTTAACCCTGAAAGCTCCTTTTGACCCTTTAGGGACTTTTTCTATTTCATGAGCTGGAGAGTAGAGCTAATATCAGGTACTATTAGATGGAAATCACTGGGGGCCCTTTTCCCTAGAGAATAATGAAAGGAACCTAAGACTCATGGGGTGTTCAAACGCAGGTAAACCAGACAGGTGAAAGTACGTATGAGAGAGGGAAGGTATTCAAAGGACACTTGAGTAATGAGTGTCCCGGGTCACATTTCAGAGTCACCTCAAAACATTTCCCAGATACTCATGGCACTGGATAAACCAATCCCCACCATCTGGGGTCACTTTCTTACTCCTCTTCCAGGGACTACTATTGTTGATTGTTGGAAATCAGGCAAACCTGGTGCTCTTTTTTGAATGACGTATTGACAGGCATGGCTTCCTGAAACATGCTAGCCACGATATTGCATTGTGTTGTGACACTGCTTTGTAAAAAACACACATCTTAACTATTTGCTATTTTTATATTGTTTGCCAGGTTTTCTTTTCTTTAACAATTTTCCAGGGTTATTTATTTTGTGTGGGTGGCTGAAGATTAATACATTTCATTTGAAAACTCTTCAGTGACATCAAGAACAAAGGGAAATCCCCATTTTTTGTGAATTTCTGTGGTTTGTATATTTTCATTCTCTTTACATCGTTTCAGTCCCATCAGATGTCTCAAGGAAGTAGATGCCAGGAATGACGAACTACTGAAGTCTGTCGGGAGATTGACACTCAATATAAGTAGGAGAACGCTGGAACACTAAAGTGTGCCATGGCCCTCCAACAGAGATGATACCGAGAATTGACATCTAATGATTCCGTGTACTGGAAAACAGGCCATATAAAAATGTATGTCTGAGAAGCATTTTTAAATGTTATTTGGACCAGATAGAAATCTACCCTTAGTGTCTGACAGTGATGTAGCTTAGAGAAGCTTCGCTGTATTGACTACATGTAGATGGTTTATGCAACACGTTTAATGAGGGATCCTTGTAGTTATTCTTTATTTGTTAAGATTTTAAGAAATCCAGTCGATCAAAAAGCAAATAATTCATTTTAATTAATGTCATTTTATTATTTTTTTCTGTTTATTTGTTTATTTTTTGCCAATACCTTCCATTTTAAGTAAAAAATTCTGTATTCCATTATGTCCTTTAAAGAACACTACTGTACTATCTTACATTTAACTGTGCATACAATGTCAATATTTTTTCACATATATAAGCACATATATATTCAAAATACTATTTTGCTTTTTCTTTGCTTGGAAATAATAGTATCTTTTGCTCAGGTATTTAAAATGATCTAAATCATTTCATAAATATTCTTTAGAAAAGAAATGTGGAGTCAAAACAATAGTTTGTATTCATAAAACCATAACTGAATACAGTTTTTCCCGTGTTGTGAAGAAATTCTTAAACATATTAACATGGAAGTAATAATATAAATATTTTTCGTTTTTTCTAAGAAGGCTTTGTATCATTCTTTTTGTGCCCCAGCTTTCCATTTTTCAGTATCCTCAGTTGTTCTTGGTAACAGCCAGATTAGAAGACAGCCTCAGTCGCTCTCTCAAAATCTTAGAGAGAAGAGGGAAGGTAAATTTGTATTCCCTCACCAGCTTGAGGTTGGAGATCAGCACAATTTTATATTCACGTAGCAAGTGTTTAGAACATGGTCTTTTTTCTGACCTGCAGTTCCAATCAGTTCATCTTTCTCCTTCCACCCCCAGAGCAGGCCATGTGTTAGGGTGTGTGGAATGGCACAGAGGGAAATTAGTTGAGCTTTCATTGAGGGGGGCAACACCAGAAACACGTGCCCTTAAGCAGGCTGACACTTAGGAAGGAAATAGACAGTTACGTGAGGATTTCACAGAGATAGAGAAAACGAAAATGAGGGCCAAAGTGCAAAGGACATTGGATTTCTATCCAGTGAGAAATAGCCAAAGCATTTTTTGTTTGAGTTGGTATAGTGTGTGTTGAATAAAATTTGCTGGAGACTCTGCTCCAGCCAGGCATAATGATGGAGCAATACTTCCTAAACAAATAGGTGCTTACCAACTGGAGACGGTTTCTAATGCTAGTTAATCTAGTTTCCTGAATTCAGATACATTCTAGAAATGTCATTCATTATTATTTAGATATATGTACTTAATATCATTTAAATTATTTTCTGATTTTTCTTCTTGCTAAATGTAGCTTTTTCAATCTCAGTACTTTTCAAGAATATAACCCCTGTAATTAAGAAGGAATTCCTGTGTACTTGATGCAGAGAGGCTAACTGGTATACGAGCAGTTTACACTAAGTCACAATGACCTATCGCAACTAATGTGAGCAGAATTTTGATGGAGGTGTGTATGAACTTGATAAGCCCCCATGGGATTCACTTTTAAGGCTACAGAGAGATTGCTGTGCTGAATTCAGGCTTGATCTCAACACAAATGAATCTCAGAGGGTCACTAGAGTCCTCTGAAAACTTCTGCATTTGTGCCTCTGTCTACCAGGTGGATCCAAATCCGTTCGTCACCTGAGAATCAGCAGACTGATTGAGTGGCTGCAAGCCTGTTACTAATTTCAGCTAATTAGGGAACAGTTTCCAACAACTCAGTCGTTTCTCTAAATTTCTGGCCTCTCCTTCTGCTGTTGTGGGGACAGTTTTTGCTGTTGATAAGGTAGGTGAGATTCAGACCTTCACAAGATAACGTATGACCCATGTAGCCCTGCCTGCTGGGAACCAGTATTTTGTCTATGCCTTTCCCTGGCATAGCTGATTTTGTTCATGGTGAAATGAAATAGGGGAACCGCTGAGCCAAAAGAAGCTGGGCTTTATCCTCAGCTATGAAGTTACCCAGAAAGGAACCTTTGAACAGAATTCTTGTGCTTGACATTTTTAGTAGTTATTCTCCAGCCCAATGCAGGGAAATTTCTCAAAGGATACCATGTTTTACTCTGGTAGATCCCCAAGTTTTTACACATCTTTCTTCCAACACTGTTGGGTTCCATCTTTACATCTTTAAATGCTTTGGTTTTAAGGCTTTGACGTCTCCCAGATCAGACTGAGAGTCGGAACCCAGGAATAATGAAGCAAAACTACTAGCATAGCTGATGTTATCCAGGATCTGATTAGCACAAGAGGATGGTGATTGGGCTGAGAGACTATTTCTGAAAGCTTCTCATTCTTATTACCCAGGCTTTTGTTGTGTTTTTAGCTGTTTTATAAAAAATGCTACCCTTCAAATAATTTCCCCCAGGGTATCTGCAACCCAGACATTGTATAAAAGATAGACAGTCTTATATCTTTATGAGAGAGATAACTAATTTTTGGACATATACAAATATATAATATAAGCACTTCTTATAAATCTCCCACCAACAAACACAAACTAACCATTGCTAAGAATTATTTTGGGGGGCGGAGTTGGCCTTTATCTGGTGAAATTCCAGTGGGCAGAGAGCTTGAGCCTGGTGGTTAATTTTATATCAGATTTCAGCCAGCCGGCAGTTACTCTTGTCTGCCGGTAGACTACTTTCTCTGTCACTTGGTATTAGATGTATTACACACCAAGCAGTAATTATCTTTGACACATAATTATTATGGTTTTGATGACAAGAAAGTCTTTTCTTTCAGTGCTTTCATAACATATATTCCTGAAAGTCCAGGCTTGCAAAATGCAGCTAAAAATTAAAAGCACTTGGCTTCAGGTTGAATTTGAGGAAAGGAAATAAAACAAAAGAATTTGCTGCACACGGAGGAGGACAGTTTGGGGAGAGTGACAAGAAAAAAAAGAAAAAGGGGAACGAGTGAGACCATTTGAAAGTTTCCCAGATGGTATCACCTAAGTAGATTGCTGAACAGGAATAAAATCTCCAAGGGTCATTAATGCACAGGGGAAAAGCTGCCCGGTGCAGTTGACTCACGTATCTACTAGGAAAAGGATGCCTTTAAAGTAATAGACTGATCAAGGTTTGGATTAAAAGAGAGAGGAGGGGAAAAAAGGAGGCTCCCGGCAAGGCCACACAAACCGCACAAATGAGTTTATAATCTTGCCACATGGGTATTTCCCAGCGTTTTGCTCTGAGTCAACCCCAGCTGCAGGCCTGGATGAGCAGTTTAACAATCCTTGCCCCTGAACAAAGATTTTTTTTTTTTTTTTTAAAAGATTGGAATCAGGCATCTTGAGTTTCTTGAGCCTGGGGGCTCTTTGGTATTTAAATAGTCAAGTGCCTAGCGCCCCTCCAGCTGTGCCTACAGCTGTGATTCTTATAAGCCTGAAATGCCAAGTTGTGGCTGCAAACTCTGGTCTGGGCTCACTTGGATAATTCCCTGGAATTTCTGCTTGGGAGCATCTGGGGACAGTGTGAGCTGGCGACAAGTGTGGGTGTGGTGGAGACTAGGGGATGGCGAGAGAATGGGAGTGTGTTTGAAAGACTTATTAAAGACTAGCATCATAATACATGGATGTAATAATTTAACTCTAGGAAGCTGATGTTATCCAGGATCTGATTAGCACAAGAGGAAATCTATTGGGTTGGTGATGGTGATTGGGCTGAGACCAAAGTTCTTTTCCTTTCCTCATTTGGAAATCAAAAATGTGGGCAATGGGGAGTCGCTTATGTTCCCAAGGGTGCTCCCTCGCCCCACAGACTTCTCAGCTGTAACTCAATAATAATCAAGGAGACAAACTTGAAAGCAGCTCTAATTTTAGTTCATTTTATTATTTAGAGATGGGGAGTGGAGGAGGGGAAAGGGAGGAGGCTGCCATCTATGACTAACACTGTCTTGCAAGCTCTTAAGCCATATTTAGTAACGTGGGGTATAAAAATAAGCTTTTGGTTCAATTTTTTTTAAAGTTGACTTCTGTTTTCTTTCTTCTCCCCTCCATAAAGACAGATTTAACTAATTACACTTTCAGCTGAATGCTGATAGACGTGTATTTATTATCGGTGCTGTAAGCCCTGGAATTCTTTTTCTCCTCGGTGAAGCCACAGACATATACATTAAACTCTGGTCTCTGCGAGCTGTCACAGTTATGGTCCAGCCAGAGCAGTGCAATATGATAAAGTTTTCAGGCCCTGTTTAGTTAAGACTGAAGATCTGGTACCCAGCCAATATCCACCACTCAGGGCTCTTTTCACAGTCCAAAATGATTTGGCTTAAACGTTTCCAACTGTGATGAGGTCCCATTTCAGTGATTATGCAGCCATTCACTTTTCCACATCAACATCAAAGTCATTAACAGCCGAGTATTATTGCATTGGCTGGAATTCAGTTAAGGACTAGAGGGAAGTTGCCCTTTATTAAGATAAATCATTGCCTTGGTTATGTCACCCATGAAATAATCAATTTACTGTGTTGGTTAATTTCCTCCCTCTTTGATCTGTGAATTAAATTCAACAGATCATTGTTTCACACAACGACCACTCAAAAGATGTTTTAAGGGAAAAATGCACACATGCGTTCTGATTGCTGTGCTCTTACGAGTATGATAAAAAGCACAGCAAAAGTGAGGGCTCTGCCCATGCCATCATTTATTTCCACAGTTATCTTATCTCCTCAGGGCTCCAAGAGCAGAGTAACACCCTGATCTAGCTGGGTGATCCTCTCTCTGAATTCCTGAAGTGTTCTGCTTAAGAAATACAATGTTAAGCAGAGCTAACCTTAATACTTTTGGGATCATAAGCTTGTACCAAATCCAATGTAGGATATCCTTGTCTGAAATTTAGGATGAATAAGCAGTGATCTTTACAAGAATATTCACTTCTAAATGCGAGGCATCCTTTAGAAGGCTCTCTCTTATAAATACGAAGCACTCTTTGCTCCATAATTCATGGCTTGTGGGGAAAAGGAGTTGAGAGGGATGTTTTATTTTTCCTTGCTTTGGTGATTCCTCTGAGAAATATTCTTGTGCTTGGGTGACTTAAAAATATATATTTTATAATGGAATATTACATACATGCAGACAAGTATAGAGAATAATATCATAAAACCCCCTGGACCCATAACACAACTTTATCAAATCTTAACATTGCACTTCAGATATGTGTGTGCATGTGCTTTCAATAAATAAATCTTGCAGATAAAGTTGAGGGCTGCTCTGTATCCCATCTCATCTCTTTCCATTCTCTCTTTCCTCACAGGAAATGCCTATCATGAATTTATGCAGATCGCTCTTTTGCATTTGATTTCTGCTACGCACTTTCGCAACTACACACGGCACATGGGCTAGTTTATAGGTTTAAAAAAAAAAAGTTTTCTGGAGGTTCTGCAGAGGGAGGCTGCTTCTTCCTTAAAGAGTACTGTCCGTCCAAAGGGGACTCCAGAACCTCATTCATTACTGTCCCCAGGGAATAGCACTCCACCAGATGGGCTCTGTTCTATTTAGACTTTGCTTGTTTGGGGGGACCTTGGCAAGACATGTTATGTGTAGCGCTCATTTAAGACAAGGTGAAGGCCAGAGTTGAAGGGTAGACTGAGGTGCAGCGATTTGGAATGCCCTGAGTCACACGACGTATAAGAGCCAGGCATCCTTTTGCCTAGTAAATCAATTTATCAGTGAAACAACTTTCAGACAAGGGGAGAATATGATGAAAATCCTGTCCTAGAAAAGCCTTTTTGCTAATACTCTTTGACGTTGTGGTTTGTTTCTGACTGGAGGGAATGTCAAGGGGCTGGAGGGTCAGGAAGAAGCCCACCCAAGAGACCACCCTGTGAACGGGACAGAGGCTGCACCGTCAGGGAAAACCGAGGAGGCAGTGAGCACGGGGCACACACTTTCTCCCCATTTCTCCTGCTCCAGAAGCAAAAATTGCTCTTTATGCAACTTAGTATAACTGGCCTCAAGGTATTCTGTTGGGTCACTTCTGAAAAAATGAAAGACTTGGGGACAAAACACTAATATTGATTATTGAAGTTTTAGCATTTTGTGGGCTGAAACCTTTATTAGAAATATTTTTTTAATTGTTTTCATCATTAAATCATAACTGTGTACATTAGTGCAATCAAGGGGTACAATGTGCTGGTTTCATATACAATCTGAACTATTTTCATCAAACTGATTAACATAGCCTTCATGGCATTTTCTTATTGTATGAATATATTTGTATCCTGTATTTGACACCTTAAGGTCACAGATGTTTGAAACCTCAAGATAGATTTTTAATTTTTATAGGCTAAGATAAATGACATCTAAACTCAATTTTTCTCAATGTTTTAGGCTTAGAATTTTCTAAGTGTTTTAGGTCACCTATGCTTTATCCAAATCATTTAGTGAGATTTGAAAAATGAGTATTTTCTGTACAGGGACAATGTAAGTTGAGAAAAAATGATTCTGATAATTTCCATTTCAAGGAAAAGGCAAAAAAAGAGAAAGTTAAAAATGTATATGTGCATATATATGTGTGTGGACAAATTAGCTTATATTTTATACTGTAGTTAATTTTTTCTTAGCTATTTTCTGGTTTCTTATACCAAGATAATATTAGGTAGACAATGGTACAGGAAAAAATATTAATTACGATTAGTTTCTGATAAATATTTCAATGAGATTAACTCTCTTTATTTCTAAGATGTTCATTTCTGATGATAATTTCTCATCCCTACTTATTACTATACTTTAGAAGGTAAGGGAGAATTTAATGGTAAATAAAGTTTGAAACTAATTACATTTGCTATTAAATGACTCCATCAATCTATATCTAAGATTTACCAAAATTGGGCATTAATCTATCAAGTGGTTGGAAATTGCCAGGGTATTTCAGGCTACTTTTTAGCAGTTCATATTTTATAATAGTGCTGTCTCCATATTACTAACATTAAACATAATTTCATGGCAGAAGACAATTAGATTAATAAATGACTCTTGTGTTGTCAAATCCCATGAAAGCCATTTCTGCAAAACGAACTGGAAAATCTGTTCTGTATTTTAGAAGAGGTGGCAGTTTCTACCCAAGACAAAGAAGCCCAACTTCTGTATTCTGTTACTAACATGTAAGGCCGGCCTGGAATTTCACCCTCGGAAAATGGTTCAATAAATTCACATCCAAAATAAGTTCAAGTCCAGTGAAGCAGTTCATTATTCATCGGATAGAATATGAAAAAGAAGTTTAATATTTGACTGATGATTCCAAGCCTAGTAAATTTTGTTATTTCTAATTCAGGTAAAAAGTCAACTTCTATTACTAGTGATATTTCTGAATTAGAAGGTATTTCCTGTTTGGAATTGATCACCACCATATATAGAAATTTCAAGCCTTAATTATTTTTCCTCATAGATAAATGTTTTTTTGCCATGTTAAAAAGTTGATTTTCCTAACATTGTCATAGAATAAGTGGACCTAGAAATTGGAAAGTTGAACTTCTAGATTTCATTCAAACTTATCCAAGTTTCAGCCAGAAACTCTCATGGTGTGGGTCATTTTATTAGATTAATTTTTTTTTTTTTTTGGTACTTTTGGAATATGTTCCTGGCAAAGGCAGATGAAAAGGAAGCATTATCGTAGCAGCCCATAGAAAAGTTAGACTTTGGATGCGGCTGAGGGTCCTCGTGGCAACGTGTCACCTTACAGGAAACAGTGGGTCCAGAGAGTTCAGGTGCAAGAATCTAGGTAGTGAACAGCAGAACCAGATTAGCAGGCAGCGATTCAGCTTAGTTGATATGAGACTGTTTCTGTTTCCTTTATGTGTGCAGTGACTTAAAGTGAGTGCTTGAGACTAAGAAATGCTCTGCTGGGAAGGGAGAGATGCTAGATCCTAAAGGGACAGGAGTTGCTCTGGTGCAAAGCTTCCATGGGCTTTGTAGGCAGGTAAGAAGGCAGAAGTGAAGAAAGGGATACAAGCAGACAAGCATAAACTTGGAAGGGACTATGTCTCAAATCTGGGAAGACAATTGCCGCTCAAGGGCCCCCAGCTCCTCAGTCAGGGAAGCAGAAGAGAACAGGATAAGTAGGTAATTCTAAAATATTGGAGGGAAAGATTTTAAGGTGTGTCAACAAAAGCAATCAAAGAGAAAAATGATAGACAAACTTAAAATAAAAACAGAATTAAAAGGCAAAGAATAAACTAAGAATTGATGTTTGCAACATAAATAATACAAATGTATTAATAACCATTGTGATACCGGAATTTCAGGCTCTTGGTCTCGGCGATTCGAAGAAGGAATCGACGGACCACAATAGTGGTGGTAAGTTAGGATTTATTTATAGGAAAGAATTATAAGTAGAGGAGGATTTATTTATAGGAAAGAATTATAAG
>CAUYRH010147595.1:0-14038 GCA_963574655.1 Perodicticus potto | reverse complement strand
CCTTATAGGTTATGATTTTCTTATGTCTGGCTGCTTGCAGAATGTTCTCCTTCATATTAACTTTGGTGAAGTTAATTACAACATGTCTAGAAGATGCTTTATTTGGGTTGAGTCATGCTGGGGTTCTGAAATTGTCTGCTGTCTGAGTTTCAGTGTCCCTTGCCATGCTTGGGAAGTTCTCTTCTATTGTATCTTGGAGTAGAATATCTGTGCCTTTTGGACCATCCTCTTCTCCTTCAGGGATTCCTATGAGGTGAATGTTTGCTCTATTGGAGTGGACCCACAATTCTCTCAGGGAATGATCCATTTGTGCTCTCCACTTCTCTTGCTCTTTGAGCATTTGTGAGCATTCAAAAGCTTTGTCTTCAAAGTCTGAGATCCATTCTTCTGCCTGCTCCATTCTGTTAATGAGGGATTCTACTGTATTTCTCAGATCTTTGAGGGCTGCAAGTCCTTGCCTCAATGTGTTAAAATCTTTGGTGAGTTTGTCTTTGAATTCATCCAATTCTTGAGGCAACTTTTGAATTGTTCGTTGAATTTCTAATTCCCTCCTTGTCTCCATCTGTTAATGTTATTTGCAATCCAAATTCTGAATTCAATTTCTGACATCTCAGCCATTTGTTTATGAATAGGATCTTGTGATGTGTCTCCTTTGTCATTCCTTGGGGGAGTCGATCTACTCTGAGTACTCATATTGCCTAAGTTTTTCCACTTATTCCACCCCCTTTTCACTATTTGACTAGAGAAGCTGACAAGGTGAAATTGAATTGAGGGCTCCTGGAGTTGTGATATTAGATCAACTTTTGGCCCAGGCAAGAAACTGCCTGGGCTTGCAGTGGTATCTCTCTGTGGAGGGAGTCCTGGCCCTCAGTTGTTCTCTCCCCTTTGGTGAAACAAAAGGTCCTCTGTTTGCCACTGCTTCAAGCTGCTCTCCTGGGAGGGGGGGAGCATTCCTGTTCTCTTTAGGATGGGTTTTGTACCTGAAATTTGTTTCCTTGGAGTCCCAGCTTGTTGCAGCAGGGGTGATGAAAACCTATGGATCCTCTCTCTCAGCTCAGCTCTGGATCTTCCACTTTATTGGGTTATTTCTGGTCATTATTTCTCCCTCTGGACAAGAGCCTCTGCCAAAAGCTGTCTTCAGTCGGCCACCTTGCCTCCCTCCTCCCAGAACAAGAATTTGAACCCAAACTTCCTGACTCCAGAGCCTATCTTCTTAACCAGTCCACTGGGGGTTTTCTGAATCAGGTAACCTCTGAAACAAAGCCTGAAATGGGCAAAATGATTCTTGCTGGGACAGTTAGGGATGGAGAAGAAAGATGCTTTTATTGAACACTGCAGAGAGACCAGGAACTGGAGAGATCAGGAACTGTGCTAATGCAGAACCTATGACCTCTCCTTCACACAAAAATACTCTTTCAAGGATATCGGCCTGGCAACTGCCTATCCAAGCTCTCACTGGCATCACCTCTGTTATTGATCTTTGTAGCCAAGTATAGTAACTTCTGTTTTGAAGTGTCATATAGTAATAACACCCTGCTTCAGAGCTGTAGAGTCTCACTTGGAGATAGCGCCCATCATCCAGATTGGTGGAGGCCCTGCCCGAATGAGGGTCCTGGTTCCTTGGTGCCAGGCCCTGGGTAGGACTCAATGTTTGGAGGAAAAAAAATGCCTTATATGTAAATGTGCATTGAAAAAAGTCTGGAAAACTATCCACCAAATATTAACTCATCTATAGTGGGAGGGGGTTTAGGGTGGTCATAAAAATTTTTGTTTTTGGCTTATCTCAATTTAAAAAAATTTCTACAATGAACACAGATTACTTGTGTTCCAGAGAATAAAGGAAGGAAAAAAGGTAAAGGGGAAAAGAGGAAGAAGAAAATGCTCTCCAAAGTGTCCTTCAGCAGTTTGGGGCTGGGTTGGTGGTGAGGGCAACTGGCAGGGCCTGGGGCAACATGAGCTAGGCAGGGCCTTGCAAAGCCGCTCCACCTAAGGGTAGCCCCAGGCTAGTCTTAAAGGTCATGGTGCATGGGCTCCCACCCTGTCCTCATAGGACCTATGGCGCATGGGGCAAAGCAAGTCAGCTTGTGTAAAAACACACTGCCACCCAGCTCTGATTTCCGGAGGGGCCTGGGGCAATGAGAAACAGCTCATCTGACACCTCCCCCAGTCCACACTCCTCTGGAAAATCCTCCTTGGGGGCTGTTTGTTCTCAAAGGCTGCATCTTTGGGAATAAAAATAACTCGGTTCAGCTTGGCTGCTCTTTCTCTGCCCTGGTGACAGAGATGGTGGTGATGCTCCCCGGCCTGGGGTATTTTCAGCCCGGGCTGCATTTTAATCTACCAGATTTCCCTGCTCAGCTAGCCGCCCTCTGTCATGATCCCTTGATAGGAGGAGAGAAAGAAGAGGAGAGGAAGGGAGAGAGAGAGGGGGGAGGAAGGGAAAGGGGAAAGGAAAAGAAAAGGGAAAGGATATTTGCAGTATGTAGGAAAGTTACAAAACCTCACCAGCATAGCAAGTTGATATCACTAAAATAGCAACGGGGCAGTCTTGCACTAAAGCAATAACCTGTTTATCAGATATTAAGCACCACACAAATACAAGGTCTGTTACAGCATGAGGTAGGATTCGAAGGGTGCCACAAGCCTAGCTTGCCCCCAAATAGCTCCACAAGTTAAACAACCCACCATTAGAATTACTCCCCTCAGACTAAAAAATTCACTGTTCAGACCAAAAAGTTCTCTGTTACAATATCTGGAAAAGGTTGGTGTTGATGGTTGGAAATGAGACTTTCTTACATCGGCAGAGATCTTTGTATTTTAAAAACCTTATGAATATAGGGCCTCACTTCCAATCTGATCCATGTTCTTGCAGATGATGATCTACAAATAGGCCTTTTTTGAATTCATTTTCTTTTTTTTTAAGACATAGTGTCACTCAGTTGCCCAGGCTAGAGTGCCATGACAGCCTAGCTTATAGCAATCTCAGACTCCTGGGTTCAAGTGATCCTCCTGCCTCAGCCTCCAGAGTAGCTGGGACTATAGGCACCACCACAATGCCTGGCTGATTTTTTCTGTTTTTAGTAGAGCAGGGGTCTTGCTTTTGCTCAGGCTGGTCGTGAGCTCCTCTCTTCAAGCAATCCTTCCACCTCAGCCTCCCAGAGTGCTAGGAACACAGATAGTTTTAATTAGCGTTTCTCACAGTTGATAAAACAACCTTGGAGGGAGGACATGTCAGAGGTGAGGTTGTGATGAGAAGCCCTCACTCTCCCATTACTGCCCCTCGGGGATCAGAGCTTTGTTCCTGGGACTCTGAGGAAGAGAGGAGGGGAGAGAGGCTGGACAGCTCTCAGAAGAGAACCCACACCTCTGGAGATCAATGGTGGGACTGTTGTTTAGAGGCCAAAGACAGCCTCCCCCTTTATGGTTTTACCTGGGGCCCTCCTGCCTCACAGACAGAGGGGAGAAAGGTGCTAGGGCCACACATCCTACATTTGTGGTGGCCAAAGGATTCACCTGGAGATGTCACTGCTTGTTCTCTGACTGTGCCTGGAGCAGTGTGCAGATTGCTGAGCTCTGCCCCTGGCGCTGGATTAGGACATGACCAGACTTGTGGGTGAGGCGCTTGCCATCCCTGCCCCATACCACCTGGTACCCCATAGCAAGGGTAATGATGGGAGTGGCCTGTGGGGGAAGGGGACATACAAACCACAAAACCAGACACTTCTTGCCTTGATAACAAGACAGCTGCTCAGAAAGCCTGCAGGTGATGCAGAACCTGGTACAGACCGTGTCCCACCTGGAAGGTGAAGTCACACTGCTCGTCGCATCCCACTTAGATGCCTGTGAAACAATTGTGGGAATACTTTAGAAGCAAAGTGTCACATGGATCTTAAAGAAAGGCATGTTGAAATTGTCAGCCATGTTCCTCTGTGGTCATTGATGTTTTCCAGCGTTAGTGTGGAGAAGGAACAGGGTGTGCAAGATGAGTAGATGGTGTTGTAAAGGTTTAAGTCACAGGAGCCTTTGGAGCCAGCAGGAGGCTCCATGTACTTTGAGAGGTGGCTGTCATGGGCCCTGAGAGTGTCTGGAAGGCTGGACAAGAAGAGCAGTTACTCTTAGGTGGATGGGACAGCTCCCATGGTCCTGGTATTTGGGTCCAGAGGGCTGAGTAGCAGTGACTGTGGCCTCACAGCTGCCTCCCCTACATACTAATAACTGTTGATGGTGTGGCCCTGGCTCAGCCTGCTTGATTTCCTGCCCTTGGTCTCCAGCAGGGCCTCCTGCAACTCGGTAAGCCTTCCCTGCCCGGCCTGCTGTCCTGCTCAGACTTATTACAAACTTTGCCATTCTCAAGCCCCTAAACTCACTCTCTCACCCCCTGAATGGATGATCTCAGCTCCTTTTTTTATTGTAAAGACAAAGGCAGCAACCACTCATATCTCCTCTTTGCTCCTAAATATGTCTCTATATTCATCTTCTCTGAGCTGCTACTACTATGGAAGGCTTGTCCCCTCTTTTGCAAGGGAAGCCCCTACCTGTATCTTCTGCCCTATGCACCTTCTGTGCCCTCCTGCCCTGAAACTTTCCTTCTCTTTCTCTATCAGGGACATTGCTTCTAGGAGTTCCCCTGACTAGCTACAATAACATTGCCTTGCACCTGGGCCCATGAAGCCATCTCCTAACACCTGCCTTCCATTCACTGCCAAATGCAGAGTGTCTCTGGGTGGGGTGTAGGTGAGTTGGATGGTTGATTGACTGATTGCTGCAAAATCTGCCTTTACCTTCCTGCCTCCACCCGCCCTTACTCTGCCTTTGAGCCCCAGCACAAAGGGTTCCGTATCACTGAGCCCTGGCTGCCTCTGGAGTCTCTCTCTGCCTCCAGCCCACAGATTGCTCACCAGCCTTTTCCCCAAGATTCCCATGCCCTGGGTGACCTCAGACACCCAAGTGTTCTTGGAATTCTGAGCACAACTCACTTCAGACTACAGTGTGCTGGAGTCTGTTGAATCCCAGATCTGTTATTCGAAACCGAGGGATCTCAGGTCATCATAAGGCTTCTGTTTCCTGTGTCAAGTGGTGTTAATAAAACAGAGTTATTGTAAAGATAAAATAGGATAATAAATGTAAAGTGCTTGCACAGTGCTGGATAATATTAAGTACTCAAGAGATAATAGATACAAGGTCAGACAATTAAGTTCACAAACTCGTCCTACAAAAAGTGCTACATACCTCATTGCTGAATATCACTATGGTTACCAGATGGCCAAGGTGAATACTTCAAAGGTGACCATAATGGTATTCAACAATGACCACTTTTCCCAGAATGGGTTTGAAAACTTAATTGTCTCACTAGGTGTTATTAATTATCTGAAAGAGTTAATGCATCCTTCAATACCTCTCATTATGTGCTACTCAGTACCACATTAGGTAGCCAGTTTGTTGTTGGAAATCACTCCAGTTTTTAGCAAATTTTCCCTTATTTAACAAATTCCGACACAGTGCATGCTATGTTCAAGGCAGTCTCTTAAGTGCCTTTCCAAACTTTAATTATTTGAATCCTCATGACAACAGTATGAGGTTTCCCTATTTTATAGAAGAGGAAATAATGCACAAAGAGATTAAGTAACTTGCCCAAGGTCACAGAGTTAATAAACGGCAGAGCCGGGAATTGAACCCAGGAGGTCTGACTCCAGAATTCTTGCCTAGCTGCCTGTCAGGTTGAGCTTAATTGAAAAGACATAAATTAACTCCTCATGGGAATGCTCTGAAGTAGCACAGAGCAGTTCCCGCACTGATTTCACAAGGTCCAGAAGTTGCGTCTTAATTATATTTGTTTCTTTATTCGTTCACTAGAAAGTTACTCACGGAATAAACATTATAGTATCCGCTGGGCAACATTATGTGCTGGGACGCAGTGGTGACCAAGACAGACGTGGTCCGCGCTCTCACGTTGCCGCCAGCACTTCCCAGCGGCTGACAGCGCCCAGCACACAGTAGGAGCTTAACAGAACTCTGAGGGATACAGTGGGCTCTGAAAAGCCCCCATCCTCTGCGGCCCCCGCAGTTCCTTCCTCCAGGGGTTTCGGCAGGAACACAAAGTTTCGCTAGAGGGCGCTGCGCAGCAGGGCTGCCCGAGGACGCAGTTAAGCGCAGGAGGGGAGCTGGGGGGGGGGGGGTCGTGCTAGGGGAGTTTAGGGAAGCCTAGAGAATTTCGGAACTGGAGAGAATAATGGAATTTTAGCAGAGATTCTTGTCCGGTTCCTCTGAGGAGGCTCCAGGACCAGGTGCCTTGACTGGGTCAAACACACTAGTGACCACCTCCTACAGCTGCGCGCCCTGGGAGGGACTTCCCAGGCAGGCGCTGGACTCCGGGCCTGGATCCCCAACCAGCCAGTCCAGTGCTGGCTCCTCTGGCTCTGCACCTGCCCTGAGGGCACCCTCCTTCACCATCACCAAAGTCTCCCTGGCCAGGCTGAGAACAAGTCCTGGTGAAGAAACAGCAGTGTACTCCGGCAAGATGAACCCGTGTCAGCTGGTCTCACTCAGCTAAACCTGGGGGATCCAGTGAGGCAGGAAGCTGGACCTCCAACGGGAGGGGAGGACGTGTACTTGCTTGTTATGGGGATGGAACGTAGTCTTTGCCTGTTTGAAGTTGGACCTGATCCTCCCAGCACCGCCCGCAGGGCTCTTCAGGCCCTGGGCTACAATCCTCTGGACCTCATCTGCCACAGACTCCTCACAGACTCCGGGCATGCCTCGCCCTTCCTGTTCATCCCCTCTGCGAAAAAAGGCTCTTCTCCCAGAAGCTGGGGTGCCTGCTTCCTTCATCACCCAAGTTCATGCTCAGATTTCACCCCACCAGGTCTTTCCTCAAAACCTTGTCTCAAGTACTACCAGCTCCAGCCGCTCTGTCCTCGTGTCCTCATGTATGTTCTTCAAAGCGGCCAAAGCTTAATTTTCAAAAGTTAAAAACATGACTCTTATATAAAAATAGAAGAAACACGTGTGAAAGATTTGCTACCTCATTAATGAAGGAACTAGTGAGCTTACTTAATGCTGATTCCATAGGCATTTGGGGAGCTGGGTGCTTAGGAACATTAAAAGAAAAACATGTTTCAACCTTGGCAGGTTAGATATAAAAATGCTTACTGTTGGGCAGCCCCTGCGGCTCAAGGAGTAGGCCGCCGGCCCCATATACAGGGGGTGGTGGATTTAAGCCCGCCACAGCCAAAAATTGCAAAAAAAAAAAAAATGCTTACTGTTCTACAGGTTAATAAAACCATAAAATTTTGGATTATCTGTTCTGTGGATAAGAAATCTGTACCATGTAATGTCTCAATCTCTGGATTCTAATCAAATAGTAAATAGGTAAATCAAATATCCTAGAGAAATAATCTTTGGGTGATCCCATTAAACAGAGCCTTCCTGTGACATCGAAAGGACACACTATATGCTCTTTTGTCATTGTTATTCTGGGTGGTTCTTCTTATCCGTAGCATTCGCCACTGTCTGAGATTGTCTTGTATATTTTATAGTCAGTATCAAGCCACTGTAATAAAGTCTCCACAAAGGAATAACCACTGTAGCCCCAGATTCTACTTCAGTCCCTGGGGCAAAGTTGGCATTCAACAAATATTTTTTTGAATAAAAAATATGTAAGATACTAAATCAAAATTTATATAATCAAAAGACAAAAAGTGGAATAGTGGTTACCAGGGTATGGGAGAGGGGGGAATGGAGAGTTATTGTTGAGTGGGCACCGAGTTTCAGGTGGGGGTGATGGAAAAGTTCTGGAGATGCGTGATGCTGATGGTTGCATAACAATGTGAATATATTTAATGCTGCTGAATTGTATACTCAAAAGTGGTTAAAATGGTACATTTTATGTTAGGTACATTTTACCACAAAAAAGTTGTATGATTAGAATAGCAGCCTCTTGTTGAGGATTTGTTCTATGCCAGACCCTGCTGGAAGTACTGCATGTATTAAATCATGTACTCCCCATAACGATTGTATGCAATTGACATTTTTACTGTTCTCTTTTATAAGGAAAAGAATGAGGTATGGAGAAGTGAAATAACTTGCCAAAAGTCACATACGTAGTGAACAGGAGAGCTGGGATTTGAAGCCCAGGCATAGTGTGTTCCTAACCAAGGAAACATTTATGGTCTGGACCATCCAGATCAGTGTAAGTGTCCAAGAAGCAGCAATCTACCTTGTCTGGAGAGGTCAAGGCAGGCTTCCTAGAAGGGTTGGAATGTGAGCTGGACATCCTGTAACACAAGGGTGTCACATCCACTGTCCTTTGCTGTGGCTGTGGGTGAGGACAGAAGCGGATAGGATGACGGCTTCCTTTGCCTTTGGGGTAATAAGTAGACCTCAGGGGCCTGGGTCTTTCCCTGACCTGGAGTGGCCTAGCCACTGTAGGGGAAGGGAGTTTTGCTAGTGGCACCTGTGCTCAAGATGTGGCTACCATTTTCCACTTGACAGGCACCAGCTCCTACCACAGCTGCTGGGTCCCACGGGGCAGGCTGAACAGGCAACACTTAAATGCTTTATTAGGCAGACAAAGCACTCCGCCCAGCCCAGCAGCCCAGCAGCCCACCCAGCACATGTGCTTCCATGGTCTGAGGGCAAGTGGTCACAAGTGTGGATTTTCCTGCTCTGACTTTCAGACCCAAAGCAGAGAGAGGCAATTTCACTGCAGATGATTCCAAATCGGAGCTCTCAAAATACTTATTCCAGGAATGCACAGAACTGTCCCCGGACCATTACTCAGTTCCAGCCCATGGATAATTCAGGGGACTCTGGGCTCCAGCATGCATTTTAGAACAAAAGGAAAGGAACACGGAAGCATGGCTTTAAATGCCAAATAGCTGGTGTTTCTGTGTGGGAGGAGGGGAGAATGTTTATAGAGTGTCTCCCAATCCTGAAAAGCAAGGCACCAGATGTCTCAGCTGACCCCCGTGCACAAGCCGCCACCTCCCACTGGGGGCCTTGACCAGCAAAGCTTTTCTGTGGACTTGGAGAGCTTCTCTGTCCGCCAGGCAGACAAAGGCTCTGCAGCTATGGAGGGAGAAGATCTCCAACTCCCACAGGCTTTGAAAGGGAGGATGTTCACAAGACATTTCCCTGAAGCAGAGTTGGTAAAATGAAATATTTCTGGGTCAAACCCTATTTCCCCGTTCTTTAGTACAATGGCTCTTTCTTTAGAGTGAAAATACTGAAACTGGTGGCGACAAAGGCGATTGTCTCTATCAATTCTGTTTACTTAAAAGGAAGCACATACCTTTTTAGCAGCTTTCGAAGCCTCTTTATGACAATAGCAACAATGATACCTCTATTTATGGGGGCCTGCCTTGGCTTCGCACATCCTATGGAAACGTAATCCTCAAGAGAGGCTGCAGGGACTCCCATTTTACAGGGTCAGGAGTGGAGGATGGGCCCCCACAAGGTCGTGTCGATGGTAGGCTGCAGATTGAGCCGTCAATGGTGGTTACAGGGTTAGTCTTCAAATTTTACTTGTCTCTTTCCCTCCTCTAGAGAGGTTAAGACACCCGAGGCATGACAGTTCAGCAAGACTCAAAGGGAGTGCAAGATAAGTGTGTCATGCTGTGACACTGAAAACCCAAAGCAGCCACGCTTTCCATTGAATCAGAGCCTGCCTCAAAAGCAGAAGGCAGGCCATGGTGTTCTAAGAAGCATGAACACCCAAGGAGCCCTTTCACTGCCTTTCTGACTCTCTTACTTCCCTGTGAGCCAGCCACTTAAGCTGAAAATGATTTCTTGATTTAACAACTCCAGATACAAGTTAAATGCTCTTACTTGCATCTAAAACTAGCATTGCATAATATAAAAGACAGTACAATTAATGCTAATCGTTCAAAAGTTTAATTTTTCTTTATTTAGAATGACATTAACTAGCAAATTAAAAATGCCATGAAGGTTGAGAAAGAGACACTGAAAGAAAGGAAAGAGCTTTGTGTTTTAGTTAACGGTATTTTCTTCCTGCTTTTTGAATAAAATACCTTTGTTTGCATTCCATACAAGGCTTCGCTTTTATGTAGCTGGTTCTGAAGGTAATGCTGGGGTCAGAGTCTTGCTTGGCATTTGAGCAACATTGGGCAACTCTTTTTTTTTAATGTTACAATGTTTGCATTTGTTAGATAGTGTCTCTCTTGTAGTTGTGTCCTGCCCCCAAGAGGTGTGCCATACACCCTTGTGCCCATTAAGTGGGAGCATACCAATTCCCCCCCCACACTCTCCCTCCTCCTAACTTGAATGGAATTGAGTTGTTCTTGTGTGGGTGTGTATTTGGTCATCTACTGGCTTCATATTAGAATTGAGTACATTGGATACTTGCTTTTCCATTCTTGTTGTGCTTCACTAAGAAGAATGTGTTTCAACCCCATACAGGTTAATTCAAAAGATGTAAAGTCTCCGTCTTTTTTATGGCTGAGTAGTATTCCAGGGTATACATATGCCACCATTGGTGAATCCATTGCTGGGTTGATAGGCATTTAGTTTCCACATCTTGGTGATTATAAATTGGGCTGTGATCAACAATCTACTGCAAATGTCTTTATGGTAAACTCTTCATCAGTTGGAATCGCAGGGTCCCACGTGGAAAATGTGACACTGCCTCACAGAGTTGGTGAGGGTTAAGGAAGCAGCAGGAAGGGCAGCCAAGCTGTGCTCATTCCTCATTGCAGACAAGGCGCGTGAGCAGCGCTTTGCTGTCTGGTCTCATTTTCTCCTCACAACACACCTGTGCGGTGGGAATGGCCATTTCCAGCCTCCTGCAGCCACTGACACTTTCTCCCGGTGCTGCATCCTAGCTCTGCTCTGGGGAGCGATCACTGCCCTGCTGTATGTAGTCTTGGTCGGTCTGTGTCCTGCCTTCTCTTAGCCAAGGGGCGGCCAGGTGAACCTGAAAGCCCAGTTAGACTCTATTCTCCCAGGATGTGAACTCTTGAGAAGATCTGATTCATCTTGTCCCTTACTCAGGGCACCTAGGTGACCTTGGTACAGTCTGGCCTTGGGGGGGCCCTGGAATAACTCTGTGGCCAATGTTTCTGAGCCCCCTTTCTGCAGCAGTTCCCTTCACTGTGTGAGCTACCTCTATCCAGCCCATGAGCCCCTCTTTGTTGAAGCGAACCAGCCCATTCCTGATACCCGCGACCAAGAACTCCCCAGTAACCATCCTCAGTTTTCAGATGCAGAAGCCAAGCCCAGAGAGGTGAGTAATTTCACTGCAGGTGAGTGGCACAGCCAGCGTGCGAACCCAGGTCATCTCGCCTGCCCCCGGCATAGGTGTCTGATACGATGTCACTCAGAACACATGAGTTCCCTTCTTTTCTGTTCCTACCCCACCTTGGCACTCTCACTGCCTCCTTGGCCTCTGTGGGGTCCTCCTCTGGTGCCCTCAGCTCACAGATCCAAACCCTGTGGGTTCCTAACAGGCAAGTCACACAAAGGGTAGGGGCTCCAGGCCTGCCTTCAGAGCATGGAAGCCAAGCGGAAGGTTTTGGCTAAACTGTCTTAAAGTGAAATGCCCTGGGATCAGGACTTTGTTTAGGGCACGAGGAACCCCAAAGAAGGACAGAGCCCTCAACCCTCACCCCTCCCACAGCTGGCCTTGTTGGCTGCTCAGGCACGAGGTGAAGGTCAGACCCCATGTGTCCAAGGAGACCAGCCCTGGCAGCTGCCTTTGACGATGAAGGGCACAGTCAACAGGACCACCACACCTGACCTCCAGGCCTCGCTGGCTGGGGGCAAACACTGGACTCACCCTGGGGAAATGGGCCTGACTTCTGGCAGGCTGGCCTTACCCCACTCTGGTGTGAGGAAGCCTGCTGGTTTGTCTGTAACAGGGAGCAGAACCTGTGAGTCTGCCTTCTCCTCCTTCCCACACGTTTACACTGTCTCCTCCTTCTCTGCTTGTTTCTGTAGGCCCACGCGCAGCCAGCTAGGTTCTGGTGCAGAGACACAGCTTTGTACCTGGCAGGGGGTTCCATTTTCTCTGCCAAGGAAAAGTAATGGCTCAGGTGAAAATGAGCATGGAGAGGGTAATAGCGATGGCAAAATACAGACAGTGAGATGGTCCTCAAACAATATGTCACTGTTACTGCTAAAGGTTGCAGCGTGCATGTATGTACGTGTATTTCAAAGAACCCTCTTGTTAGTTTATTTGGTCCTGATAAACACCCTGAGGTTGGAAGAACCAATGACAGTGTCATTGGGAGATGATGTTACTGAGATCCAGAGAGCTAGGGCTACCTGAGGCCACCCAGCTACCACGGGGCAGAACTCAGATGGGAGCCCAGCGCTCGGCCCAGGCTGCGCCGTCTCTGCCCACTTTGGGGGCCAGAGCTGCCACTCAGCTCCAGGCTCTGTGGGCACAGTGATTCTTACTCCCCTCCTGCTGGCCGCCGCAGGTGGCGCACGTTCCTTATCACGCGCCCCTTCCATCAGTGGGACCCTCTCAAGCTTCCTGTTTGGGGTGACCTGAGAGCAAACATTTCATTTGGAAAGCAAACACCGGGAACAGATTGCAATCTAAGTCATGACTTAATTCTTTCCCAGATGTCAGACAGCAGTTAAAATAACGCAGTGTCTGTAAAATAAAACCCAACCAACTAGTCTGTGTCAGAAGGACAGAGCCAAGTCAGTATGCCTGTTTGAGATTTCAAGGTCCCTTGTGTCCTTGGAAAGAATTTTTGTGATAAGAAGCCCCAAGGCTGGCATGTGAGCTCCAGGAGAGCAGGGTCCTCACTGGCCTTGCTCCCTGCTTGTTCCCAGGTCTAGAACAGTGCTGGCACACAGTCGGTGCTCTCTATGTATTTGTGGAGTGAATGAATGCTCGACTCCCTCTTCTCGAAAAGATCGCCAAGCTGTCCGGGCAAGTGGAGAGGGGCTCTGCCCTGAACCAGCTCTTCCAGTGTGGGCATCCCACCTTCGTGATGTCCCCCAGCCCTCACCAGAGCGCTTTCAAGGCCCTGAAAGGCTCATGGGCTGACCTCACCAAGCTGTCTGTCATCTGCAGGGCAGCCATCTGCTGTGCTGCTCTCTGTGCAGTCTGAGGAGGTCTCTGTGCCCCGATCCAGTGCACCACAGCTGCTGCAGAAGGGCCAAGATACAGAGTCATGGCTCTGGACAGGAGAGAGGACTGTGTGTGTGCGTGTGTGTGGTTTTACATGTCAAGTCTGGATCCCAAAGGCAGATGGAATTAAAATGTCTCGTTAATTTGTTAATTTATGTTTATCTAGTTTGGAAGCGCATGCAAAGCCCTTAAAATTCAGTGAATTTCAAAATAGAATCATGTGATATTCATCTTTATCGTCTTGGTGGCTAACCCAATTTCCAGCACATAGTAGGTTCTTAATAAACATTAGTTGGATGAATTTATTGGACTTGTTGAATAGTACTAGTGCTCATAAGTAAAAATGATCCATTGTTAATATACAGCAAAATAACAATAATCCTTCATAATGCTATTGCATTATAGCTTTCAAAGTACCCGAACGTACTTTACCTTACTTATCTTGGCCCCAAGGGGTAAGTAGACATCTCTCCCAAGTTAAGGCAAAACAGCTAGAGCAGAGAAGTTCTGTGATCTGGCCAAGGGTCTGGAAGCTGTTGCTTGCCAGAGGCAGAGATACAACCAGAGGCTGGTGTCATGGGTCCGTCCCTGCAGCCCCCACAGAGTACCCCCACGGAGCGCCCCCACTCTCCATCTTCTCCATCTGCATTTAGTCCACAGACTTCTGCTCTCTACAATAGAAAATCTTTGAGCAAACCAAAAAGATATCTCAATTTTGCATTCTTGCACACACCTCCACCTAAATTCCCAACACACTTTTACAGACACACAGAAGCTGCTTTTACAAAAAGTGCGGAAAAGACAGGCTTCACCTAGGGAAGGATTAGAGCCCCAGGGAAATGTTCTTTTCTTTTTTTCTTTTCTTATTAAAATCAAGAAGGACTAGCCTCAGTAAGAGCCGGACCTCTATTAAAAAGAAGAAAAAACAACAACAAC
>CAUYRH010147591.1:0-12704 GCA_963574655.1 Perodicticus potto | reverse complement strand
ATATTTATCTTTTAAGGTAAGATGAGATTGTTGTATGCAGCAGATATCTGGTTTAAGTTTTTGTATCCAGTCAGCCAACCTGTGTCTCTTTAGAGGACAGTTTAAACCATTAACATTAATTGAAAATAAAGATAAGCTACTGGGATGTGGAGTAGGTGTTCTGGGTCCTTTCACCATGGTAGAGTTTAGTATGTGGTCAAAAGTTTCTGCTTGAGTTTACTTTTATTTTGGAGGTTTTCACAGGTAGTTATGGAGGATAGGTCTGAGGATATCCTGGAGAGCTGGTTTAGTTATGGCAAATTTCTTCAACATATGGATATCGTTAAAGTATTTAATTTCTCTGTCATAAATGAAACTCAGTTTGGATGGATAGAGGATCCTGGGTTGGAAATTATTTTGTTTTAGGAGGTTTATGTTGGGAGCCCGCTCCCTTCTAGCTTGAAAGGTTTGAGCAGAGAGACCTGCAGTTATTCTAATATTCTTCCCCTTGTATGTAATGGATTTCTTGTGTCTGGCTGCCTTTAGAATCTTCTCCTTCATTTAACTTTAGTGAAGTTAACTACGATGTGCCTGGGGGATGTCTTATTCGGGTTGAGTCATGCTGGGGTTCTGAAACTGTCTGTTATCTTAATTTCAGAGTCTCTTGGTATGTCTGGAAAATTCTCTTTCATAATCTCAAGAAGAAGGGACTCTGTGTCATGTGAAGCCAGTTTGTTGCTTTCAGGTATCCCTATAAGACGAATATTGGTTTTCTTCGAATAATCACAGAGCTCTGTGAGAGATTGATCCTTTTTTGCCTTCCATTTCTCTACCTCTTTGAGCATTTGGGAGCATTCGAAATCTCTGTCTTCAGTGTCAGAAATCCTTTCTTCTGCTTGCTCTATTCTGTTACTGAGGGCTTCTACTGTATTTCTCGTATCTTTGAGGGTTGCAACTTCTTGACTCAATGTGTCGAGATCTTTGATCATTTTGTCTTTTAATTGGTTGAATTCTTGAGACATATTCTGAATTAATCCTACAATCTCTGCCTCCATCTTTGTTTCCATTTTGTTGATCTTATTGGCAATCCATATTCTAAATTCAATTTCAGACATCTTAACAATCTGTTTGTCAATGGGATCATCTGGATTGGATGGTTTGTTATTCTTTGGGGGAGTTGCACAGTTTTGTTTATTCATGTTGCCAGAGTTCTTCTGCTGATTCCACCCCATGATTGTTTTTCAGTTTTTAGCTAGATGAGCAGGTCAGTGAAACTGGACTGGAAACTTCTACAGTTGTGATTGACCAGCTGCCCACCTAGGAACTGGGATGGTGACTGCAGCTTTTTCTCTACAATTTTGCAAAGTACCTGTACAGTACTACAGTCTGTGACTATAGAGGCCTACTTAGTGTAGTGGGGATAGGTGCCTCTGTCTTGTATCCAGCTGATTTCTGTTAAATCCTAGTGTTTCAGTAACCCTGGGGTGCAGACTCAGGTTCAGTGAAATACAAGCACCTAGGACATTCTTTCCCCCACTAGTAGTATCTGGAAGAGGACAATCAAACCTTCCCACTACAGAAAATCCTGGAACCCACCTTGGAGGGTTCTCAGATAATTTGTACAGTTCAAGAGTTCCAGACCAATTGTCCCCAATAGCCCCCTACACTCTGGCTGGAAAGTTCGGGAGGGCTCAGGCAACTAGGTGTTAGGGGATATTGGCAGCTCAAGTAAGATTTGAGTAACTTTGGTGTTCCAATGAGTCAGAAATGCCCACCCAGTAGGAGGTTTAGAGCCTGGGGATTGGTGCGTCTTACCTCACCTTGGTCATCTTTCACCACCAAATTTTGGTCACCCCAGTCTCTGGTAGTCTCTCTGGCAGACTTTGTTAACCAAGTCTCTGTGTCCATGTTCTGCCCAAAATGCAAATATGGAAATGCGCCTGCTGGAGTCAAAATGAGGTTGTTGACTCCCCCTCAAGGTTATCACAGTCTACCACCATCTATCAGGGAAGGCTGGTATCTGTCTGCCTCAGGTGCTCAATGGTAGCTGAAGAAAGTTCCACCTGAACTCGGTCCAAACCTGAGGATATCCAGACAGCAAAAGAATTTATCCCTTGGCCACTGCACCTTTGTTGCTGCTGTTTTGCAGTATTGTAATCCTTATAGGGCGAAGTTATGGCTCCCTCTGTAAGGTCACAGAGATGGCGAAATCACTGTCCAAAGTTAGACTGCAGCAGGATCACTCTACTAATGCTGAAGTTGGTAGAAGGTGCCTCCTCTTAGGTTTGTGCACTTCAGCAGCTTCTGAGCCTCCACCCACAGTGTGGGAACCCTAGACTCTGTCTGCTGCTGAGATACTCTTTATATTTGGGCCAGGACAGTCCCCTTTCCCTCTATGTCTTCCTGTATAGTTACTGGATTCACCAGAACAGCAAAGCAGTACAGCCACAGCCTATGCAATGCTCAGTCCTAGCCTAGAAATGCAGACAATCTGGATTCTGGAGGAGATGAACTTCTAGACTTCCAGACAAGGGGAGGGGGAAGACTGAAGGGTCAAGGTGGCAAGGAAAACATTTACAACTCCAATCACTTTGAGACCAAATGAGCTTATACATAAGTAGGAGGACTACCAGGCACACAAGCCCACAGATGCACCCAACAGTCAGAAACACACAGACCTACAGCCAAAACAGAACAAACACACAAAACCAAACAACAACACAACAAAGAACGAAACAAACAAACAAACAAAATCTACTATAAAAATGATACTTGTAAAATACCTGAGAAAAGAGAAAAAAATAAAAAAACCTCTAAAAAAATGATGTAAGCACTCTTAGAATCTATAAGAAGGGAAGAAGAGGAAGGGAAGAGAGAAAAAAGAAAGTAGTGTTTATAAAAGGGTTACAAAACAGAAGAAATGAAAAAGAAAAATACAATTGAAAATAGAAGATAATAAAAATAACCTACGGACAGAAAGTAAAATAAACATTATTTATCAATGACTCCTCCGAGAAAAGGATATATATATAAAGAAACAAAAAAAAAACTAACCTCAGAAATATTATTCTTGTACATATATAGAAATACACTTCATTATGTAAGCGGTAGAAGTCAATTTTAGTGGAATAAATTTTTGATGCAATATACTTTGCAGACACCAGATGGCGTTGTGAGTGGTTCTCAGGCTTATATGTGATTCAGAGTTTACTTTGTTACTATGGAAGCCACTCTAACAGGCTGGTTGCCGTTTTTGGAGTTTCTCCGTTTGCGTTTGCGTTGGAAAAGTTGCCCTACTTTGGGTGTTCTGCTCCAGACGGCACTCCCATCTGACCTCCCAATTTGGTGTAAGCGTTGGTAAGTCATAAATCTCTCCGCTTTGCTGTTCTCTCTCAAACTGGTGGCTGCAAACGGCTATGGGTGAGCCAGCTCACTGCAGCAACTTTGGTGGCTGAGGGGGAGGGGCTCCACAGGCACGGCTGGCTGCTGCTGCCACTTTGAACTGCCACTTTTTTCCACTGCTGAAGTGCACGGGGACCTGTTCGCCAATTTCCACAGCTCAGAGTGTCTCCTCCAAACCCCAGATTCCTGTGCACCCTGCACAGCCAGACCTCATCAGGATTCCCCACCTGGGATGACACTGTAGGGTCATTTACTCTCAATGATCTGGGGAAAAGGTGTTCACCATTTTGGAGATTTCAAAATGTCTGTTTCCCGGCAGGGTCTCCTCCTCTTGTCTCTCTGTTGGGCTACCCAGACCTCTATGGCTCCAAGCAGCACTCCTTTCTGGTCGCCAAACTCTTAAAATCCATGCTTTAACGGAATTTGTATCAATTAGGTTTTGCTAGTTGTGACCTGCTATCTTCCCTGTGGGAGGGGCTGGCTGCAGCTTCTCTCACGGGCAGGGAAAAAGACTATAGCAGAGTACACGGTTTTGAACTACACCTCAAACGCAATGATCTACCAATTCTCCGTACATCTCCAGCTGTCCATCCACTCCAAAAATTCACATGGGGAAAGATCCAGAGCTCCCTCCCTCTCACCTGGTGTCCTGCGGGGATGGGCTACGGATGTCTCCACCGCCATCTTGCCCCGCCTCTCCACCTCAGAGTAAAATTTTAATGGGTTGTTCATTTACTTTTCTTTTTGGCTTTGACAGAATTACTTTCATGTTTGTGTCAACTAGGGATTTTTTCCTATTTTTCATTTACAATTAATGGACCAGCTGTAATATCATTTGAGATATTTTACATATTTTTCTCAACTGACCTATTTAAAAGATAATGGGACTATGATACATTATGTCTCAAATTTTTCTAACCAAGTATCTTTTTTTAATACTAGTATTTTTTAAAATATTATTGATTCATTAGATGAGGATTTTGCATGGGGAACAGGCATATATGTTATGAAAGTTTTGCATATTATAAAGTCGATCATTGCTTCAACTATTTTATAGTCTGTAACTATGTACAAGAACATCTACTTTAAATGATTGTTCTATGCATCTAGAGTTTAGAATAAGATAATATTTAAATCCAATGTTTTGGAGGCACTTTTTTTTTGTAGTTAAAATATCGAGTATGTTCAGTTTATTTGCTGCCCTGTAAGTATTTTCTAATTAATGTTTTTTCTAAAACATTCAAAAGTGTACTTTCATATAATTGCACATAGCACCATTATTACCTTAATATCATATAATTACACAATTTTACTAGGTTTTCTCAGTATTAGGACTATTATAACCTTTTAAACTTTATGTTCCAGTCATATCTTTTATGATATTAACATTGCTAAAGTTCTAAAAAATAATTATCTTATTTATCAACTTTGCCATTTTATCTTTCATTAATTTTCATTTTTTAATTTTTCCTCAAATTAATATTTTATTTTTTTAATTTTCAGGGTTCTGAATTTTGCATTTATTTTAATGTCTTTTTCCTACTAAATATTATACACTACTTATGGTAATTATTCGGAAACTATAAAGGTGTGTAATTTAGCTTTGAAGTGTCCTTATATATTTGAGCACAAATAAAATTGTGTTTTCTGATCACTATGTGCATGTTAAATAGTTGTATACAAATCCTATAGTGATTTTTGATAGCTCCATGGACTACATTGTGATGATCTCCCACCTCGATTCTATTTGATGGTGAAATTTTATGATAATATGATATAATGAAATATGAAGTCACTGCATTCAGTGTACAAGCAGCCATTTCTAGTAATCTTGCTTGTGGCATTTCATTGGAGGAGCTCTCCTTCCCCAACAACTCCAGCTTCTCACCCTTCCTTTTTCTGTTTGACAGGAAGTGTGTAATGCAAAGAGATGTAGATAAATATTTCTGATTGGGTTGAGATGTCAAAAAAGTAAGCAGGAAATTTGAAATATTCTTTTTCCACAGAAGAACATTATTTCTCAGCTACTCTTTCCCTGTACATATTCTGAATATTTGATTCAGTAGAATACTAAGAAAGAGACAGACTCTTTTCTTTTTTTTCTTTTCATGTTTTTTGTCTGGGGCTGGGTTTGAACCTGCCCCCTCTGGCATATGGGGCCGGCGCCCTACTTCTTTGAGCCACAGGCGCCACCCCAGAGTCTAATCACAATGCAGTTTTCTAAGCTTTGAAATTAGGTGCCAACTCATTGATTAAGTGTAAGTTGCTGTGAAGTTTCTTTTTCTGTTGTTTGATTTTTTTTCAGAATATTATGGGGTATACTTCTTTTGTTTATATACTCTGTTTTTGTACAGATGGAGTCAAAGTTATAAGTGTACCCTTCACTTAGATAGTGTGCACTGTACCGGATAGGTATGAATTAACCCATCCTCTCCTCCCTCCTCCCCTGTTGATTTTCATCGAGTTTTACTTCCATTATGCACACTTAAGGGTTGATTGATCAGTTCCAACTTGTCACTAAGCACATGTGTTTGTTTCTTCTTTCTTGTGATGTTTCCCTTAGAAGAATGGTTTCCAGTTCCCTTCAGGTTGTCACAAAAGATACTAGACCACCACTTTTTTTTAATACCTGAGTAGTACTCTATAGGATACAAATATCACATTTTGTTAATCCATTCATGCATTGGTGGGCTATTGGGTCGGTTACATGTCTTTGTGATTGTGAATTGTGCTGGTATAAACATGAATTTTCTTCAGAATAATTTATTTTCAGGTAGAAGTTGAATAGGCTGTCTAGAACTTGTTATACATCTTTTTAAAGCAAAGACTAGTACTTACTTAATGGTCATACTGTTACCAGAATTTCTTCTTCAGTAGGTCCTTGGTCTTGGGGATTAGAAGAATGAATCCACAGACCACAGTTCAGTGGTAAGATAGGTTTTATTAGATACAAAGGAATACAGAAAAAGCACCAGCACTTCTGGCAGAGGGAAAGACCCAAGTCAGAAAAATATCTCTCCTCTCTGCCTGGGTTTTCATAGGCCTCATAGGAAATGAGGGGTCCCTGTTCAGCCATGAATGAGGGAACCCTGTATCATCCCTGGGCCTATGAAATGCTCACAGGGGAGTATTGCAGCCAGAGGAGGGCTCTTTAGGTCCAAGGGTGGTTCCAGGCTGTGCCGTGGTCTCCCTCAACTAACTAGGACCTCACTGTACTTTGTTCTCCAGCTCTCACCTCCCCTTGTCTCTTGCACCAACACCCCCCAGGGCAGAGATGGAGAGGCTGGGCAGGTCCTCTCCGGTGGCTTGCGCTGACCAAGCTGGGGTGCATCTGCCCTGTATCAATACTTCACAGTTTCAATATGCTTGATATGTGAAGTAGATGACCATAAACTGGGTAAATTACAGAAAAACAGGAAGTGATTAATATTATAGGAAAGTCCATTTAATACAGAAAAAGCACTTTTTTAGTGACCATGAAATTTTTGACCAGGCTGTTTAATTTGAATTCTACCCATCATTAGCCTTTCCATAACACATTTCCTTTTTGTAACATAGCATTTATCACTTACTAAAGCAGTAGGTAATTTACTTGACTATTATGTGACTGCTTAATATGTCTAACTTGTTATTAGAGGTAGGTTTTATGTGAGTATAAACCTTTATATGGTTCATTCTTTTGTGTACACCTAAAGCCTTGAATAATGATTTGCATTTGTTTGTGGTTTCAGCTACAAATTTCATTATCATTAGTGCTGGTTTGATGATAATATTTTTTTGGTGAATTCCTTAAGGGCCTGTTTTACCTGCTGGTTTCTTAAGGTGTAAATAAAGGGATTCAGCATGGGAGCAACAGAGGTATTAAGCACTGCAACACCTTTGCTCAGGGACACACCTTCTTTTGCTGATGTTTTTACATACATAAAAATACAACTTCCATAAGAAATGGAAACCACTATCATATGGGAAGAACAAGTGGAAAAGGCTTTTTTCCTTTGCTGGGCAGAGGGGATCTTCAGAATTGTCCTAAGGATGAGTGTGTAGGAGAGAATCACCAATGCCAAAGTTACCATGAGTGTGAATACTGCTAAGAAAAATGCCATGAGCTCTAGAAACTCTGTGTCTGTACAAGCAATTAGCAGCATAGGAGAAGAGTCACAGGTGAAATGGTCGATAATGTTGGAGTCACAAAAGTCCAGTTGGAGGCCCATTATCACTGGGGGAAAAATAATGAGAAAGCCGGCTAACCAGGAGCTGATAACAAGCCGGTTACAGACTTTGCTATTCATAACTGTTGTGTAATGTAGAGGTTTGCAGATAGCCACATAACGATCATAGGACATAACAGCCAGAAGAAAAAATTCGGTTACTCCTAGAAGGATTAAAAAAAATAACTGTGCCATGCAAGCATTATAGGAAATGGTTGTGTCTCCTGTAGCAATGCTGATCAGAAATCTAGGAATGCAGACTGTTGTAAATGAAATTTCTAAGAAAGAGAAATTCCTCAGGAAGAAATACATGGGAGTTTTCAAATGAACATTTAACAGTGTTAACATAATGATGGTCATGTTTCCACTTACACTCAATAAGTACGTAATCAACATAAAGGAGAATATCACAACTTGTAACTCTGGGTCATCTGTAAGTCCCAGAAGGATGAATTCTCTAACTGATGTCTTTTTTGGCATGGCTAAACTCTGAGTTCTGATACATCTGTAGATAAAAAAATTGAATGTCAATTCATAATATGACTTTGAATTCAGTTGCAGTGTTGTTATTATGCATAAATAACCTTAACGTCAAGAAGAAGTGGCAAAATATCCACCAGAATTTCAAGCTCATGTTAGATTTTATTTAGTATGGAAAACATTAATCTGACTTATTAATTTAAAAATAGAGTTTAATTTCAGCTTTGATAATTCCTTGCTATATATTTTAATGACTTAACACACAGAAATATTTCTTCCAATTATGAGATGGTAATGATAATAAATGTTTATTTTACTTAATTGTGTTTGTGGAAGATTAAATAAGTTATGAAAATAATACTGTAATTGTGAAAATATAATCACCATATGATTCAAATGCTAGTTTTGTTATTACAAATAGTCTGTTAAGTCATAATTCAACCTTTATTTATTCTTTAATTCTGTGCATAGCAAAAAATTAAACACAAAATGCTTTATTTAGAGGAAATTCATTGAGATACATCCCTTCTTGCTATAACACTCTTAGTTCCTCTCTGAAGTTTACACAAATACAGTATCAGCCTTTATTAATAAGCAAGGTCATTGTATACAAGTTCTAATTGGACTTCTCAAATATAGTCATCATATAAACAATGAAATAAATCAGGTTATTCACATTAAGGCTAAATATATTATTTCAGAAAATTATTATTTGATAACCTTTATCAAGTATATTTGAAAAGTAATTATCTGATAACTTTCTCATTTTTCAAATATGTGATAAGGAAAAGAAAAACAGGGTGTCCCTAAAGTTCAACATATATTAGAACTAAGATAATAACAACAATGATAGCAATAATATAATCATGTAGCATAAAATATAATGAATTTTATTTTCTTCTCTTTCTCTTTCTCCTTTTCCTCTTCCTTCTCTCTCCTTTCATTTTCTTTCTATTATAGAAAAGATCTATGTAGCCTTTATCCTATGCCCAGTAATTCTCGGGGTAGGGTCTATCGACAGACTCATTTTGCAGTGAAGAAATCGATGTATAGATGGGTTATGTAATTTGCCCATGGTCACATAGGTGGTATACGCAGATGGGTAACATCCATGTTCATCTTCTACTGCATCATTTGCAATGTTAACACAGACTTAGATTCCATTTTATTTAATAAAAGAGTACGTTAATGATTGAATAACATAAATGCAACCCTGATTAGTATTGGTCTGAAGATTCAGTAGTGTATTTTAGCTCCATGGGATAACCTCTGCATCCATGCATTAATTATGCTGAATTAGTCAGTCCTGATTCACTGGTAGTGGTATGTGCCAACTAAATAGGAATTTTAGGTAATGAGAATCTTAATATCCCAGTGAGGCAGATGATCAACAACTAAAAGTTATTTACCTGCATTGCTCAGCATTATTTACTGCTACTAATACCAAGCTTGGTGATTTTTGAATGAACTTTGAGAATAGCCTGACTGAATGAGCAGAGAGGCAAAGTGTGAGGCATTGTGAAGGGTACAGATGACAATGAAATGATATACTTCATCTTGTGTCTTGCAGTACTGCGCCAAGTCATACTGACTAAGGCTTATCTAAGAACATGCTGTCTAACTCCTTCCTGAGGCTGGTTTGGTGCATTTTTTAACTCAGCTATGAGAGATTTAGGAAGACCTGGCAGAGAAAATAATGAAAGAATTGACAAAATGCTTTCATGATGCATTTCAGAAAAAGTAATTGTTAAGAGTTCTATAATTAAGAAAGATAAATTAACATTAACAAAGAAAAAATATACTCACTTTTATGTTAGGCTTTGATGGATCCAAGTCATAGTTTATACCTAAATATGTTTCTGATTATCTATAATAGCAGCAACATGGGTTTTAGTGTTTATTTGCTGTTTGAGACAGGTCTTATTCACTCCTCCTGATTAGAGTGCTATGGCATGGGTTTTAGATTAAAAAGAGTTCATTCAGTGTTACATTTTTTATCAAAATATTTCACTTTTGTACAGTTAATCAATAATTAAAATTTACAGATTTTGTCCAGATTCTCCCTTATCATAAACCATCCATTTCTCATCCAAAATCTAGTCTGTGAGGATAAGAAAATCCAATCAGCATGCTTCCAAAAGATTTTTTATGGACTTTAAATATGAAGCATTTCATGATTTTTCTGACATTGCTCAGTGATACAGGTTTTCTAAAAAGCTTTTCTCCAAAAGAAACAGACAGATACATTTTGTGTGTTTTTGAATATAATATTGCAGAAGAGTTTGTTTTGAGGGAAACATAACAGAACAGTCCCCAGAGACCGAAAATCTAGGGCATGTATAATACAATTAATTTTGGCACCATTTTAATTGGGTTCTCTTGGGAGTCATTAGATATTAAAGGAACATAAAATTTTACATATAATGTTGTACTTTACAGGAAGAAAAGGGAAAGATTGATGAAATGATGTTCCCTTGTTGGTATTTTTTTTCAAATTGTCCTTTTAGTTATCATTTTAAATGAAGAGATACTCATTTTGGTTCTTTAGTAAATTTCAACAAGAAAAAATGAATTATAGTATTGGAATGTATAATAATTGGGGCCAAAAAGAAATCCTAATGTAGAGGTTCTATGGTACAACAAAAGATAAAGAAATAGTTTCCTAGACAGAGATTAGGTTCTTTAGGGAAGTTCATATAGTTTTAATTGAGTAACTTAGTAAATATTATAGATTTCTTAAAATAAATATATGACATTTGTGGATTTAGAGAACATAAATAAAATCTGTGCCCCAAGATGTGCATTTTATGGTTTAATTTTAGTTAGCTCATTAGCATAATGTATCCCAGGCTTCCTTAAAACTCTCTGGCAAGGGAATTCCAGACCAGGTAGTCCATTCTCTATCATGGTAATCAGAGCTAAAACATTATCTGTTGCTTTGAATAATAAGGAACATTTGTGGGGCTAGAAATGATAAACAGCACTCAGATTATCAGGCAGTGGTAATGACTATATAAAACCTAATAGTTTGAGTCTATCTGGAAAAGCTATCTAACTCTGTACCAATATCAACCACTGACTCTCTGATCCTTGTACAGTGGATATACATAATAATATTTAAATAAATTTTATTTATTTATTTTACTTTCTGTTCTTCTCTCTTTTTAAAAGACTCACATTTAAAAAAAGCATACAGGGCTGGGCACAGTGGCTCATGCCTGTAATCCTAGTACCCTAGTACAGTCTTAGAAAAAAATAGTTCTGTAGGCTTGGTGCCTTAAGTCAGTGAGTAGGGCACCAGCCACATACACTGAGGCCAGTGGGTTCGAGCCCAGCCTAGGCCTGCTAAGAAGGCCAAGGTGGATGGGTTGCTTGAGCTCATGAGTTTAAGACCAGCCTAAGCAATAGCGAGACCCTGTCTCTAAACAATAGCCAGGTGTTGTGGTGGGCACCTGTAGTCCCAGGTACTTGGGAGGCTGAGGAAAGAGGATTGCTTGACCCAAGAGTCTGAGAATGCTGTGAGCTATGATGTCATGGTACTCTACCAGGGCAAGAAAGTGAGACTCTGTCTTAAATAAATGAAATAAAAAAGTATACAAAACTGAGTCTATAAAAAAAAGCCACCCAGAAAAGTACTTTTGTTCATTATTTTAGGGTTACTGCTTTGGGAACAATTCATAAAAGAAAGACAAGTTTGAAGTGATCATCATTAAAGTTAAAAACTTATACTTTGAGTGACAGAAAATAGCAGAATAGGGAATTCAGATCACTAAAGAAACCATTAAGTTGACAGAATTGACAGAATTGAATTTTAGGGACTCTAGAATCTAATAAAAATGTTATAGCAATAAGGGAGTGCTTAATGAAGAGAAAGTTGTCTAAATTTGGTAAGGAAATACTTCAGAGTCCTGCTATCTTACTTCTTGTTCCCCATTTTCCCAGTACTGTGGTCGCCTGGGATGACAACCTGCATTCCTGGTGTGGCTTGCTAGTGCTAAGAGGCTAATACAAAGCTGGTTCTTAAAATTCTGCACTGTGCATTTTGGTTGTACATTTTCACCAGTTTGGAGAGTCCCTAAGGAACTGGTGAAGAGGCTGATATCTATTTTACCCATCTCAAGTGAAGTAGGACAGGCTTTCTATGCAGCAGTGGTGGCTATATAAATTGTGGTACATGTATACCATGGAATACTATGCAGCCTTAAAGAAAGATGGAGGCTTTACCTCCTTTGTGTTTACATGGATGGAGCTGGAACATATTCTTCTTAGCAAAGTATCTCAAGAATGGAAGGAAAAATATCCAATGTACTCAGCCCTACTATGAAGCTAATCTATAGCTTTCATATGAAGGCTAAAACCCAGTTATAGCACAAGAAATGGGGAGGGGGGCAAGAAAGGAGAGGGGAGGGGGGAGGATGGGAGGAGGGACAGTGATTGGTGGGATCACACGGTGCATCTTACAAGGGTAGAATTGAAAATTACTAAATGTAGAATATAAATGTCTTCATATAGTGATTAAAAGGCCATGAAGGCTATGTTAAATAGTTCAATGGAAATATTTCAGATTGTATATGAAGTCAGCACATTGTGCCCCATGATTGCACCAATGTACACAATTATGATTTAATAAAAATT